>CM038702.1:51847997-51910497 GCA_021613375.1 Megaleporinus macrocephalus
AGCCGAAACAACAGCTGGGACACGGTCAACACCGTCCTGCCCGAGGACCCCGAGGACATCTTCTCCAAGTGCCCCCGCCTGCCCGAGCTGGAGGAGTTCCCGTGGAGCGAGGAGGACGTGGGGAGCATCCTGCGCCGCGTCGCGGGCGACGGCGCTTCGTTCTCGCCCGAGGCTGTCCGGAGGCTCTCGGTGCTCACGCGCCGAGCCCTGGTGCGCATCGCCCGCGAAGCTCAGCGGCTCAGTGTGGCGCACTGCCGCTGCACGCGCTTCGAGGTGCAGAGCGCCATCCGTCTCGTGCTCAGCTGGCCGCTCGCGGACCGCTGCGTGTCGGCCGCCGTGCGCGCCGTGTCCACGCACAGCATGAGCGCCGGAGAGCCGCTGCGCAGGGGCAAGTCGCGCCGCTGCGGCCTCGCGCTGCACGTGGGACGCTTCTTTCGCTGGATGGTGGACACGCGCGTGTCCGTGCGCGTGCACGAGCACGCGGCCATCTGCCTGAGCGCTTGCGTGGAGGCGCTCGTGGAGGAGGTGGGCGCGCGCACGCTGGCGGCGGCTACGGGGGACGGAGCGCCCATCACGGCTGAAGCCCTAGAGCATGCCGTGAACAACGACGCGGAACTGTGGGGGGTTCTGCAGCCCTACGAGCACCTCATCTGCGGGAAGAACGCCAACGGTAAGTTTAGTTGGTTTCGCAGTTCAAGAGAAGCAAAAACGCCCACCTGGTGGAGGGGCTGCGCAATATGGACGGTATATCGTCCGTTGAGGTTATTGCCACAGTTCCTGATCACGATGTGACTAGCAGTAAAAGGAGTTTAGGTCATGTGGAACAGTACGTTGGGTCACATGGGACAGAGTATTAGGACACATGGGACGTTATGTTGGGGGATACAGGATGCTGTGTTAGGTCACATGGTTCAGTGTAATAAACATTATAAGACAGTGTGTTAGGTCATGGGGCACACATTCAGGATAGACCCTAAATGAGAAAGACATTCTTTTGTCCAGTTTCCTGGTAAAATGACTAGCAATGCACTAATTTGGGAATTGTGGGATGATGCCCATGTTCAGTCTTTATCATGCACATATTTACTGATGCCCATAAACTAGAGGCGTGCAATACGGCAAAATGTCATATCATGATGCTTCAGGAAGTTTCTTTATTGCTCTTTTTCTGATACGCTAGAATTGACAAAGCAAGCTCACATTTTAAAACACTATAAAAACTCTTTTCTGTTATTTGTATTCAGCATTTTACACACTGTGCTGTGCTACATCCAATCAATCTAGACTAATTATTCTCTCACTGTACTCAGACATGCAGTTGGTAAGTGTTTCGTTAAGTACTGATGATATTTACAGTAAACTCAGAAAAGCTTAGTGCAACTTATGGTTATGGAATTCATCATAATGACAAATATTGTGATATTTCCCAGCTCTGACATGTGCTTTTCTAACATTTAGCTGTTGCCAATAGATCTACCCGGGTCAGTTTTCTGTAGGGTACAAACGCAATAAATGAATATCAATTATCAGTTATCACTTATCAGAGCTAAGCATATCACCTTGTGTAAGAAGTGTAAGAAAACATTAAAAACATTGAATATGGTGATATTATGTTTTGTGATACTATATTGATTTTTAAAAACACAGACAAACATAAACAAGTAGCATAAACATTAGCCTTAGCATACCTACACATATTTGTACGTTGACAGTTTTCCTAAAATTAGATATTGAAAATCACAATATGACATTTTGTCTATGGTATTGCAATATATTGCAATTTATCAAATCGTAACAGCTTATCATGATACATATGGTATCGCCGGGTTCTTGCAAATACACAGCCCTATGTTTAATGCATGTAATCATAACCAGACCTTTTTCCATGTAATCTGGGTCATTTCTTTGGTTCTGTTCACCATGGACTTTACACACAATGTCAAGGACAACAAACACTTTCAAACGTTTTTAAAAACGGGAAACATGGATATATGAGATTTTGTTCCGACAGCAAAGATACCTATGTATACAGAGATGATTCTGATATCATATGCATCTCTTTTTTTTAGGAAGTGAACCGCTTTCCAAAATTCCCTCTTGCTCATATAGAGAGAATTCTGTAGTGATTTTATTCTTTCTGTGTTTCTAATATATTACCTGTATGCATGCTATGGATCAGAAAAGTATATTGTGACATAATTTATCACGAGAACAACAAAATATTATGATAACGCCCACCCCTGCCCCAGATGTTGCAATTATTAAAAAATAGCCTGCAGTATTCTGACCAGAAGTATTCCAGTTTTGATTTATAAAACACCCACAGTATCTAGAACTGGCCTGGGATGCTTACTGCACACACAGAATGAGATTTTAGTGGCTAATTTGCATTTTTACAATGTTATGATAATAATTAGGGAGCAGTGTATTGCGCAGCTCTACCACCCTCGCACTGTTTATAAACACACAAGTGGACATGGGAGCATTTGCTGTGTTTGTCAGTTTGGTTTACGAAAATGATACATCATCCTTTAGTCAGGGAGTTGCGGCTGGCTACAGAGTCTGGAACCGTTCCTCAGAAAATGGATCTGTCGCAGTTCAGGTAGCAGTCTGTTCATTGCACTGATGACAGACCTCTCTCTGTGCACACTGTGCAAATGCAAACTTGCTCGGTTCCAGCTGTAAGTCCGTTTTTTCCTCTACGCACATCCCTCTCATTGACCGTGTGCCAGTGTGCACTGTAATTAACATGTGTCTGTGGCTTACCGACATGGGAGCAAGCTTTCAGCGTGGACTTTCACAGGCATACAATAGGGCTTTGTTTCCCTTTTGAGCTGCACAAGCTTCGTTTTCTGCCCAGAGAAAGAAAACAAACAACACCAAGCTTTTGGTGCTGGTGGTGCGTGTGAGTGTGCGAACGAGGTTTGGAGAGTTCTAAATACAAGTTAAAGGTGGCCACTGGGGCCGCCTCAGAGGTAGCTTTTTTTAAGGATGTGTGCTACAATAGCAAATTGAGGAGGCATAGAATTGCTGAAGCTAAGCTCCAGAACCTAAATTCTATTTTGAAAGGATCTATGGGATTTGTATTAGTGTTAGTGCAGCAATCCAGCTGAAAGCCCTTTTTGGCAGCGCGAGTGCGGGCTGGCCAACCCCGACTGTCTCATACAACGTCTCTTCCTCCCTGGAGTGTCTGCCCGACCAGGCTTGCATGACCACAGTTGCTTCAGGTCAGTCTCCAAACACAGAGCAGGAATCAATGTGCTTTTAACTGGGCCAGGTCAGCAAAGTGCTTTCACATGCACTTTGTGCACACAGAGCCGCACACATACACAGACTTTCCATTTTAATCAGCGGGTGTGCAGTTTGTATAGATGCCCACATGCACCACTTTTAAAAAACGGAATAATAATAATAAGTTATTTTGGCAGGAATGGTAAAGCGAATGGTGTATCTCATGATGAGAAAAGTTCTGTTTCTCATATATATATATTACAACAACATACTAAATTAATGTTGCGTCACTGTTGTATTGGTATTGGCACCGATAACTTGTGTGCTGAAGATATCTCATGATGGGACAAGTTCTGTTTCTGGGATGACAAGGGGCAGTAAAAAGTGCTCCTGATTAAACCTGTAATGACAGTATTTGTTATTAAGGGAGCTTCCTTCTGCTCCCTTGATCCAGATTGTTATTGAGGAAGCAGAAGGAAGCTCTGGATCTGAGCGTAATGTTAGCCTTTAGCTTTCATTTAGCCTTTAGCATAGCAGCCTACTGGCTATGTCCATTAGCCATGCCTGTGGTGCGCAGTCATCAGTCAGCTGTATAACTCAGCACTAGGGTCTCGTGGTTTGTTTCTTCAACCAAACTGGAAACAGCACTAAGGTTGAACGACAGCCTGAACGACAGTGATATTTAATGAACTCTGGCAGAATCAGATGTAAGAAACATGACTTTCAAATGAAATTCAGATGAAAGATAATATTCATCTCGGTGTTGTTTTTCCTAAGAAACATGTTGTTAAACATGATTTTTCCTCATTAATTACTTAAAAGTACTTACATATAGTATAGTATGGTATAGTATATAGGACTGGTTTTCTTAAGTACCCTATATATATATATATATATACAGAGAGACAGAGAGAGAGTAAATGGCATTCAGTCATGTTATATTTGTGACTTACAACATGTAGCAAAAATGAATATTTAACAAATGTAAATATTTAGTAAATATTCAGACTTACAGGTTTGTTAGGTTAGACATGGTTAGTATGGGTATCAGCCTGTTTTTATGAATCAGTTATCGGTATTGGAAGGGAAAAAGTTATATTGGTGCAACTACATGTTAATAATAAGATACTAAGTCATAATTATGAGATCTTAACTGAGATAGTTATGATATAAGAGCTGTAATTATGCCATACTAAATTACAATAATGCAATAGTCTTACATTACACTTATGTTGTTATTAGATAATAAATAAGTTAATATGATAAATGAACTCATTATTGTGGTCATGAGTTATAAGTATGATGTACTGTTTCACTGGAAACTATACTATTATACTTTTTCTCTTGAATCTTTGACCCACATATTTCTGCTCACAGTTCTCTATAAAGTGCAGCTGAGACATCAGGGAAGCAGTATTTCAGTGAACCATTGAAGCCTCAGTGTTGGATTGAATGAGGCTTCTCAGTAATCACGTTCACTTTCACATTGCTGTACAGCCACACTGTCACTTACAGTAATCGCTCAGAAGCTGTCATGACCTGCCATGGGTTTGACCAAGGACACTCCTTCGAGACTTCCTTTTATAATATGTGTCATGACAACCGGTTCCACTTCCATCCTCCTGCAACTTTTATTTTGAATTATTTGCAGAGCGCTTAAAGCTTGCGCTCTGCGACCGAGCACCGCCCTCCCGTTCTTCATTTTCAACTCATTATGAAAGCACCTCTCTCATGTATCAAGCAGCCCTGCATCT
Source organism: Megaleporinus macrocephalus (assembly GCA_021613375.1). Taxonomy (NCBI): domain Eukaryota; kingdom Metazoa; phylum Chordata; class Actinopteri; order Characiformes; family Anostomidae; genus Megaleporinus; species Megaleporinus macrocephalus. The sequence goes on from CM038702.1 coordinate 51,852,983, forward strand.
GGAAGTGTTTAAGACAGAACTAACTTCTCTGACTCCAGTCACGGTGTCCCCCCGCCCCCTCTCCAGCCCTGCGTCTTTTCTATTTACTTAAGCCGCTCTTTTCCTGTAGAGCTTTGCGTGAATACGCAGCTTTAACAAGGCTTCTCATGTACCAGCCTGTGCCATTTAAATCACAGCTGAGACCCACAGTGTCTCCCATTGACTCTCTCTTCAGGATAATTACTGTTAATATTCATGTTGCGTTCAGTAGGGCCAAATATATGTATTGTTTGTTGGAAACATTACTTATTTATTAAGTTGCCAAACCCTTGCAGCTGAAAGTGTGTGGACCCAAAGCTAGGCCAGAGGAGGTGAACTCTGTCTCTCTTCATCTGTAGCAGTCATTTGAAGGCAAGGCATGTGGATGTCTGGCACTTCTCTAGCTCACTGCCCTGGCTTATGGAAAAATCCCCAACACTAAAAATGTCTTTCCAGGCCCAGCGTATTATTGAAAATGGCCATGCGAAATAGAAACCCTGTGCACTTGTATCTTGGACATGGGGCCAGATTTTTTATATAGCTGTGGATCTGAAATGGCAGGGACAATGAAAACACCATCTTGCACGGTCAGTGGCACTGTTTACACGTTTCCTGTCCAAGCCAACGTCCCAGCTGTGTAAGCAGCGCAGGCCACTAATGGCCATGGAGCTAAAAACAAGCCTGGGCATGATAGCTGCTTATTATATTAGAGTCTGTGTGACGTGACAGGCTCGCTTCTTAAGCATCTGGGATGCCCCTGAATGCACTGTGCCTGACGTAAAAAGCCTGGTATTTTGATCATGGTGTTTCTATGCTATCCTGCTTTCTTATCTCCTCCCGTTTGATACAGACATGCTGAGTCATTGTCAAGACTAGGACTTCGTTTGCAGAGTGTAGGTGGATGCAAAGAGCAGCACGTGTCCGCCCCACTGTTTGAGGTACAATAGAACAACAACAAACAGGCAAGGTGTTGAAATATCACATATTTCAAGAACCTAAAGTATAGAAGGAGATAGTATGAACTCAGTGTTTGAGGCTATTGAAGAAATCCTGGGACTTGATGTGAGATGGTTCCCAGCCTGTGGAAGGACTGGGGGAATGTTTAATGGCGAGAGGAAGTCCAGCTGCCTGAAACCCGCCTGCACGTGGCATCTGGGCTTGGCCCTAATGCCACCTCTCTGGTCCAGCTCCTTGGGCTCTTTTTCATATCCCAGCTCTCAGCCTGTCACCATGACAACTCAGACCCCAGACAGGAAATCAAAGCCAGTGTGGGAAGATTGCCAACAATGACACACGAGTTTGAAGTCGAGGCGAATTCTAGCACAGAGAAAAGGCTATCTGTCTTGCTTAATTTTTTTTTCTTCAATGGAAAGTAAGGCGACGGGAAAATGATGGTGATGGAGGAATAATTGAGCCTTCCTTTGCATAGAGTTTGAGGCCCGGCTCGGGTTTCATGTTTTTTCACGTGAATGGGCACACAGAAGGAGGAGAAAGAGACCCCGTTCTCAGTTCTGTAAGTTCAACTCACATATGAACTAGGTAGAGTCCTCTCACCTGATTTAGAGTAATGCTGGAAATCCTCTGGACGTACACTCTGGGTAGATGAAGATGTTGATGTATTGTATAAGTCTATCTGAAACCTTCTGCACTGGTTGCCTCATGCTAATTACAGCTCAGGCTCATTTCCAACATCCACAGGTTTTGTAATTATAGTAATAGGGCCTTGGTTTAAAATCCTTTTTTGGCTTACGGGATTTTAAACGGATTCTTTTTCATTTGTTTGGTTAACAGTTTGCACTTTTCCGACCCAAGGGTTTTCTTAGGATTAGCCTAATTATCTGTAATTAAAAAGACAAAGAGCTAAAGATTTGTCTAACCGCTCAGAATGATGTCATCTTATTTGCAGGGTGTGCAGAAATGATAACGAGTATAAACGTATGGTCATGCATATGGTCTTGCCAACAGCCCACGATTCACCAGATCCATACAACTTGAAATCTCTAGAGTAGGAATGATCGTAATCAATGTCCTCCAGCCATAATTGGAGTATTTAAAGTAGTGACATTTCGTTCCTCCAGCTCCCTTGTTTCCTTGTGTGCTTGGTTGGATAGTATAATTGATAATTGCCATGACCCAGCACATCCTTTTCCTGTCTGCTCTTGTGTTGAAACAGGCGCAAACATGGCAGAGATTAATTATTGCCATCAATAAGAAGCCATTTGCAGCAGAAGCAGTGCAATGTTTAATTGCAATGTTTGAAATGAGAAGCTCCAGCACAAAGCAGCAGTGGGGTGGACTAGCTGTGACATTCTCAGTGTAATTGCCTCTTAATGAACTTTCTTATTAAACCTTGCTTTGTTTTGTTGGATGCAATAGAACATAGTTCCTCTGAACTGACATAGGCTGCAAAGTCTCTTTATAGAAAGGTTAACATGAGTCACCGCTATTCACTCTATTGTAAGGTCTTACATAGTGCATCAGTTCATTTTCTCCGAAATTCTAAAGGCCTCTTTGAAAACTGTGTCTGAATAAGGGCTGTTTTTAAAAGCCGGCTCTAAAATTCAGTTGGACGGCTGAATACGCTGAATCTGGAATAGCAGACAGTGCAAGCTACCTATACGGTGCTATTTATGACTTTCAAACCCACAAATGTACGAGGCATTAAACCCAAGTACGTTTGACAGAGATACTAATTTTTAAATGGAGCCCATTTGCTTTTTATGATGGTCAGCATCTTAGACAAAATGAATCTGAATGAAAGTTTAATGAAGTCAGATGCGCGTAAGTACACAGGCAGTCGAGGCTTTTTTACTAATGGGAGGCTCTCCGTTTGTTTCTCTGAAATAGCATACCCTGAAAGTCATGTCGTCTATTTATTGCACTCAAAAGGAATGCCAGTTGAGAGAGCCAAATAGCCCAGAGCCGTGCCTCAAACCGCGCAAGCTACAGCATTCCCAAGTCATGTTCAGTTGTAGCTGAGATGGAGATGCCGACAGCAAGCGCTCCAGGATCTCTTACATGTTTACCATATAAATATCAGAAATTAATGTATTCATAAAAGCTCACAGCCAGATGGGAGAGGCAGCCCACATTATGCTTTGTTTGTTTGTTTGTTAGGTCTGAATAAATAAAAAAAAGATTCTGATTCATTTTTCAGAATTATTTCTTCTCATTTTCATTAAAACAACAGTAGCTCTTCAGAGAGTTGGAAAAGAATGACGTGCTTACTTTCATGTGAGAAAGTGCTCCTGAGCAGTATGTTTTTTCTTCTCTTTGTGGAAAAGTACATTGGATTTGTGAACCAGCTCCAGTCTCCAGGCAGACCATAAAATATGGAGATTTCAGGAAAGAAATTTACTGTGAGAAATCTCACAGTGGTACAAGCTCTCCTCCGCACCGTGAGGCCTGGAGAGCTGGTGGGAACTGCAGGCAGTGCCTCTGCAGGGTTGTTTTGGTGAGAGTTTTTGAGACAAGTGAGTTTGCCTACCTGAGAATAAATCCCAACCTACTTTACTCACTCGAGTGCGACTCATTTAACTTTCTGCTCTTTTTCTCCGCTTTCATGCTGGCAGCCTTGTGCTCCCACATTCTGTTGCTTTGATGTGGAAGACTGAAAGTGATCGCATCTGCCAGCTTTGCGTTGGAGGAGTTTAGGCATGTTGTGTCTGCTATCAGTGAAGATGAGCTGGATGTTCTGGAACTTGCTTTTTGCTGGAATCATTGAGTTCGCTCGTCTGTCACGAGTGGAAGCGCTTGACACGTTGGAATAATATGAAACCAGCGTCACAGGTTTTCACTCAAAGAGCCCATTAAATAGCAGTTTGTAAGACGATGCACCTGGTTGAACTCATATTCCAAACAAATAGAGGGCAACGTATCACTAGAAAGAAACAATCCCTCCTCCTCACTCTCCACTTCTTACTAGACTAGAGCAAATGTTGCTTTTCAGTATTAAACTTCATCCAAGAGCGTCTCCGGTGGTGGAACCAATGCCATTGTTATCTTTTGTTTTGGTTTTATTTATGTAACTTCTTTTTTTGTTTACTGAGACTTTCATTGGCTACTTTCATTCAACACGACTGACAAGAGGTTAGAATATGCTGTTGGGGCGGTCCTACCTCTTCCTCCTCTCATGTTGGACTGATGGCAGACTTCATGCTACTGTGACTCACTGTCGCCTCTTGAGGTACAAAGAGGTATTACGAGACAGCAAGATAGTTTGTATATTGTCGCTGTCCAATGAAAAACATGTACCTTCATTTTTGGCGATTTTGAATTTTCTACATCATTTGAACACGCTAATGGTCTTTTACATTGTGTGTACATTTTATGATGAATGGACCAATAGAAGTGCTCCAAAATGACTTGAAAATCATTCTGGTTCCATTCACTTACATTGAAAGTAAAGTAGGTTTTTGGTCTCTCCTGTAAAGTTGCAATTGTGAAGATACTTGTTTTTCATTGGACAGCGACGATATATACCTACACACCTGTATGTCTACATATATATACACATATATACATGCATACATACACGTTTGTGTGTTGGCCATGTAACAATAACTCATGAAACTGTCTGTAAAGCTGCCACTTATCTTAAAAGTGCTTTATAAATAAAGATTATTATTATTATTATTATTACGACATAATCATGGCCCATTACTTTTCCTCTTTTTTCTTATTTCATACAACTGCACCTTCCATTTAGCTGGCAGAAATGCCTAAAATGGACTTAAGCCTTCAGATCCTACAGATGACCTCTGAACCTTTAACGCAGGCACTTGTGCCTTAAGAAAGACAGAGATTGAGACATCTGTCCCCATTTAGACTTAACTGCCTTCCCCGTAATTGTGTAGAATCACATTCACATTTAATTACAGCACACACCTGTTGCTAAATGGAGTTGTGTGTACAGGCTCATGGGGCCTGCAGTGTAGATAACTGTCTAAAGAGTAGCTCCTCTGAGGCTGGGCAACAGCCAACAATTATTATGAGTACTAAAGACGGAATGCACATGTGGCGAGGACATGCTTTGTGTAAACCTGACCTCAATGTGAATTCTAAAAGCTCTGACACAAGCGGGCCTTCTGGACTGCTTTCACTTAAAGAGAAAAAAAAAAAAATATATATATATATATATATATATATATATATATATATATATATATATATATATATATATATTCATTCTGGCATTTATTCTTTTATTTGCATAGAACAATACAATGTTTTCAGTGTGTTACTCTCTCTGAGTAGTGACCCACTGTTGGGACCACTGGAACAGACCTAATTTGACAGTGCACAAGTCATTCACGGTTTATGTGCGGATTGCTTTCTTCTCTGCCCGCGGGCTCAGCCCCTCTTTGTTTCACTGCTAATTGGCTAGCGGGGCTGGGCCAGAAGAGTGTGACTAGACACTGTTGTCCTCAGTGAGTAGAACAAGCCGTCCTTGTAGATGGAGCTGTTTGAGTGCCATTACATCTGCCCCGTCCTTCGCCGTGTAATATGGGACATCTGCAGGAGAAGTTCAGATAGAGACAAAGCCACTGTTATGGTCTCGCCCTCATTAGCCCTCTGTTGATGAAGAAAGATCCTACTTAGTCAGTAGAGCTAACTGGGATTTGGTCAGCTATATTCCTGCTTCACTGTGTGTGATACAGCACTTCGTTATGAGGCTTGGCTTGACAGATGGATGAGGAGAAGGAAAGAGGAAGTGTTCCAGACACTAGTCAAGCGGAATAGGTTTAGAAGAAAGGACCTCAAGCTGATTGCTTCTTTATTTTTCCACAGTGAGTCACTGAGCTTCTGTGATGTGTGAAGGTCGGAAACCTTCATTTATTTCATATCTAGTCAAAGTCCATTCATTTTTCAGGAGATATTTCTGACAAGACTAGATATAAAATGATCCACTTTGCACAAGGAAAGGGAAACTGGAGTTTTCCTCAAATGCATTGAACATGAATGAATGAACAAGAGCAATGAATCTCATAAAAACTACGAAGGCTTGGTAGTAGGGGTGGGCGATATGGCCCTGCAATAATATCATGATATTTCTTGGCATTTTTGCGATAACGATACTCTTGGCGATATGACAAAACATTGAATTAAATAAAAATATTTCAAGAATACACTACTGCACCAAAATGAAAATTACATTTTATTATTGCATACGAAATGATATTGCACACCCATAACTGAGATATTAAAAAATACAAGAATTTTCATCGGATTGTAACAAAAGTCAATGATCCTGAATGTCACAATACTAAATAATGCACTCCAAATATCTCCACATATCCAGGACTGAAGTAAAATGAATGATACTGGACAGATAAAATCTGTCTCTAGTAGATATATGATGAGAAATGAGAAAAGTGTGAATTTTTCTTTTACTAAAAACAGTAAAAAGTAGTACCCTGATGTGATAATTAGGGATGGGTGATTTGGCGTGGTATTTCAGGGTATAATATCATTCACAATATTCAAAAATTGTTTACGATACGATATGGCACTCCCCTACTTGGTAAAACATTAAAACCATCACTAACATAAGAAAAATATTTTTTCCTTCATCTCTGTAAAAATCCACTGGTAGGGATTCACTGATACCATTTCTTTCCCTTCCTAAAACCTGATGCCGTGTACTAATACTAACTAACCTATGAGTCCTGACTGACTTAAAATATATTTACTACTGTAATATATGTAGTATGTACTATAAATTAATTAGTAATAAGGACCATGGTCAGCATCTTAAGTAAGTGTAAAATATTAGTATTTTGTGTGACAGAAAACTGAACAATACATAGATAAACCCGTGGCTGGTATATGTAAAAACCCAGCAGTATTGGCGTCCACAGCACTCATAAAGTTAACCTATAAACCTAAACTGGGTATAGGTGCCAGTATTGGTCCAACACTATTCCCAGGTATTTCTACCTATATTTCCACTAACAGAAGTCCACTAACGCTAAGGGTTTAAAGGTTGTGCAGCTCTCAAGAAGCAGTTAGTGACATACTAATCAACTTTGGACTGAAGTTTGGAGGTGTGGAACAATATCCCTGCAGATGTCTTCAAGAAAGCAAGTCTGAAAGAATATTGTAAGAAGTTGTAATGAAGTAATTTACCGTAATTACTGACAAAAATCTATTATATTTCGTTGTTGAGCTTTCTGTGTAGTTTAAAAACATGTTTTCTGCTGCTTTCCCTGATGCTGGAAAACTTGTAATTAATGGCCATTTTGATTGGAAATGAATGCAGAATGCTCTCGGCGGCGCTGTATTTATTTACTTTCGGTTCCTCGGTTGCACAGCCCTGTGATTTATTACAGTGGGATTTTTTTTTAGTTACGTTTTTTTTGTTACCTCTGTGTTGTACTCGCTATTTAGCAACAAGTCACCTCTTTATTCATTAACATTTATGGAGCAGTTTAATAGGCAACAACTCTGGCACTGGAGTGTTTAACAGGTACACTTCAGAGGAATGGTTTCAGCAGGTATGTAATTGTTCCCCAGCGCCTTCAGTACAAAAGCGTCACATCGTAAATAACACTCTCTTAGGCGTGACCACACCAGACCCCCAGCGTCCGCCTGAACACCAGAAACATGAAACAACATTTAGATTGTTTTAGCAGGACCTAGTTCTGCAGGTTGATTGACATAGTACAGCATTTGTTCCTCACACTGCCTGTAGTGGTGATGAAGTGAGGAAAGACATTGCTGCGGAGGCATTGAAGTCTTTTTTTTTTCAAGTCACACCTAGCCATCAGTTCTGCAGTAGAACTACTACTTTAGCATTCACGTCTGACCCCGGCTTGGTTCTGTAAGACTCTTTGCTGCTGCAGGTGCTCTGTATATTACAATTTTGGGTGCACAGTATCATGATCTCAGTTCTCTGCGATGTGCATTAGCCCTTTCTCTCTCTCTCACACACACACACACACATAAACAGTAGTTAGGTTCTAGGTCTTTTCCGTTAAGCGTTTCTCATCCTGGTTACACTCTGTGGGACAGTGCCGTGGTGCCAAGCCTCAGCCCCTGTCCATATACGTGTCTTGAAATGCCATCATCTCAGACAGCAAGGCCATAACAGCTGGAAGTTAAAGGCCTGTGTAGGCTTTCTCTATTGGGGTCAACTTCAAGGCCTGAGCTCATTGCAGCGGTTACTTTTTTTGTTTTAGGGGTCTCCTCTTTTTTCTCCTTCACAGAAATCGATCTGACTTTTTACTAGGTGTGGACTGCTTCCACTGCTGTGAATGGAGAAGCCTAATACTCTAAATACTAGCTTATGTTGGCAACTTTGAAGCACATTTTTTAGAAAATCGCTATGACAGGTAGACCGTTCAGAAGAGAGAGAGAAGAGAGAGAGAGAGAGAAAGAGAGAAAGAGAGCTCTGACATTGTTCAACACCTTCCACATATGGCTGTCAGTCACAGCGGCCACTCTTTGTTTGGCTCTGGCAGCAGCGGTACAGTAATTGGGATCCGGCTGCCTGTGCTCTGAGTTAGCGTATTAAAAGTGATGAGTGCAGCAGTTTACAGCCATTCCAAACCAGGGCAGCCCATCCAGGCCCTTCTCTCCTGGCCCACAGCTCACATCCGAATGTTCCCCTTGTGAGTGTATCGCAGTTAGTGGTTGATGAAGTGACCACAAAGAGCTTGTAACTTTATGCTGAGACAAAAGGCATTTTCACATTGAAGGCAACAAAAAGGCAAGGGAAGCTATAACTCAACAGCAGGACAATAATATCGCCAACATTTTTGAATATCGTGAACGACATTATACCCTGAAATATCGTGCCATATCACCCATCCATAATTATCACACCAGGGTACAACTTTTTTACTGTTTTTAGAAAAGAAAAAATTTACACTTTTCTCATTTTCCATTATATATCTACTAGAGTCAGATTTTATCTGTCCAGTATCATTCATTCTACTTCAGTCCTGGATATATGGAGATATTTGGAGTGCATTATTCAGTATTGTGACATTCTGGATCATTGACTTCTTGTATTTTTTTAATATCTCAGTTAGGTGTGTGCCATATCATATCGTATGCAATAACAAAATTTCATTTTCCTTTTGTTGCAGTAGTGTGTTCTTGAATTTTTTTTAATTCAATGTTTTGTCATATCGCCAAGAGTATCGTTATCGCAAAAATACCATGAAATATCATGATATTATGGTAGGGCCATATCGCCCACCCCTAAGCAGGACATTGAAAAGATGAACTGTGTTGTTTTCCTCTCGTCAGTATTACCAGCATCCTAATGCGGACAGTCCCGACACATTGGCGGGTTCAGAGCCAGGCGCTGACTGCTTTCATGTGACTAAACTGGCAGTCAGCTGATAAATCTGTCAAAATCACTTTCTCTTCCCAAAATGGCAGCGAGAGAAAACCAATTATCGCTTCCCCGCTTTCCAAACTCCTCTGAGGAGAGCATAAACCACATGGGAGGAAGAAACCTGCTCATACTTTTGCACCACCTCATTATCACAACATCCTGCTTTCGCTCAAGTTAGTTGCTTCTAGCACTAAACTGAAGTCGGCCTCCCTCATGAAAATACTCAACTTAATCATTATATGGGTAAGAGATTCATTATGAGTGTAAAAAGGGAAGCTTTTCGAGTCCCCTGTCATTGTACTACCCTGCTATTTCTCAGGTTGGGCCTCTACAGAGTGTGAATGTACATGAGGAGCCAGAGTAGCACACATGGTTCTGTAGGAAAGGCGCTAGACATCCCAAGAGATTCTTCTGCTGTTTGGATCTCAGTAGGCACAAGCCTCTGCTCGTGAGTCTGCGGAGGAGTCTGCTGTTTATTTAAGAACGGAGGGCCCAGGGCTAATGGGCGGGCGTCTGGGCTAGCTGCGCTCTTAGCGCTCTGACAGGCCAGGGAGGGAAAGGGCGAATGAAGACAGATTTGACCCTGAGAGCTGGCTGTGTGCATACAAGCCAGCAGCGAGGATAATAGATGGATGTCCACCTCTGACCCATTTTTTAGGCTTGTTTGGGTTGTGGGTTCGATCAGGCCCAGGGAGAAGCGGTTTGCTGTGTGGTCAGGAAACGTAACTCATTTTCTCTTTTCTGTTCATAAGAAATGATAGCTAAATAGCCATCTCTGAAGAGAATGTTCTAGCTTGGTAAACAGTGTAGCAATCAGTCAGCCATTATTTAGTCATCATTGTATGTCTGGGACTGGAAAAAGTAGAGCGAAATGCATTGACCTTTTTTTCACCTCGTGTTGGTCAGGAAACGCCCAGAACGCGGTCGTCTTTTCTCGAGAAACGTCTAAAGGTCTCAAGCAGGCTTTGGCACCGGACTCGTGTGCCTCCTCGAGGCCTGCTTTTAGAGTTTTGTGGGGACGGCAGATGGAGAGTTTTCTTTGGAGAAGCAGTAAGCAGTACCTCCCCGATGCCCTTCCCCTTTTTTTCTGTTTTTTCCATCTGGCCTGCACGTCTGAATGGGGTTCCTGTGGGTGGTCCCTGGGGCCCATGGGCCAGTAGTTTCCTGTTGCCTTCAGGCCTGCTGCTTGCTGTCCTTCAGTGATGTACTGTACCTTAGGGGTGAAGGGGGGTCAGTGTGTTGATGAATAAATGAAACAGTAGATAAAGAGGGAAGGGTTGCCCATTGTCCAGTGATCAATAGCCACCTTTGAAGTCTCCACATTTTTGGTCCTTTTATTCTGTGTCACTAATCAGTCTGCACCATCGAACCAATCTGGAGGAGCAGCAGTCCAGCGCTCTCCAGAGAGCACAGAAGGCTTTCCGTTCTGGCGTTGCATCCCTGAAGGGGTGTGGTCGCATGCTGGTATTTGCACGAGTGGTGCTGAGTGTTTACACTAGAATGTTTGTTTGGGGGTTGGGGGGAGCGGGTGTGAGGATGGGGTTGTGCTGTTCACATTGCTGCCTGTTTAAGGATGTCTAGGATGCCTGTTCTAAAGAAACAGTCTCAGGGCACCTGTACTTACAGCAGCTGGGGGACCTTGGGGGAGGACGAAGAATGACATTGTGACGTTAAACAATGTTTAGAACTGGCTAAGGAGCTGCGGAATCCTGGGACAGGTGTCTCCTGGAGAGAAAGAGGCACAAACAGGCAGTTATTGGCCCCAGTAAATGTTTGCATGCTGCTCTTTCCTTCCTAAAACAGGAATGGAAACAGAAGCAGCAGGCTGTTCTCATTTCTCAGGCATGCCCCCCTGATCTTTGATTAATGTGGCATTCAAACAATGTTTGTCCTAGAAGACAGAGGGCCCACCTGTAGAGATGCACTATAGGGATTCAAGAAGTATACCAGATTGACATTAACATTCAGATTAAGCCAAGTTTGTTGTTCTCAGCTGTTTTACAGGTCAGGTATGAAGCCAGTGATAGAGAATGGGTGTCCAGAATAGTGTTCGTAATTCAGTCTTGCACTGAGATTGTTGTTGGCTGATGAAGTTATTCCTTATTTCAAGATCGAACGGAAATAAGAATAGAGTGAAAGGAATCCTGACTGACGCTGATGGCAATACTAAAAAAAAAGAAGAATAAGAAAAAAATATAAGTGTTCGCAACTCTAGTTCTTTGTTGTCATGTTTTACAAACTCAAATGCACAACAGAAACTTAACCACGCAAATATTATTGGGTCAGGGTTGGAATTAAAAATTGTTATTTTGTTTGATGTCAGTTCACTTCATAGAGGGGTGTTTGTGTGATATTAGCCTGAACTAATAAATGTATGACACCATAATACTGGTGGGGCTGAGCTATCAGTGCAATTTCCTATGAATTTAGCTCCAGGCCCTTTTCCCCCCTACAGAACACAAGCACATGCTTTTTTCAGGCTTAATGCTGAATGCTGAATGTAGTATGGCAGCCTGCTAGTGCATGAGCCCTTTAAAAAATTGTGTTAAGTGATGTATGATACAAATACAACTGCAGTTCAAGCAATTTTGAAAATTGCACTCTTTCAAATAGTAGTTTTGATAGTAAAGCGATTAATCAACCCTAATTATCGAACAACCAATATATCGGTCAGAGCCTGAACTTTGTATTCAAATATCATAAAAAGAAATTCACCAAACCGTCCAACTCTTGTTTAGGGCCTAGTTCTGAACACATATCTGGCTAAGACACACTGGGGAAGAAACAATGGGATCTGAGCGAATGAAAAGTGGGGGTGTCCAGCCACAAAGGTGCTTTGTTCCTGTGTAAGCCCTGGGGTCCCTGCTTCCTGCTGACGGCTGCAGTGATGCAAGAGAGAATGTGGGTCTCATGAAGGTGTGAAGGTTAAAGGTCATGGAACAGAGGGTTAGGAATTTTTCGCATCTGTACGCCTCGGTCCCCTCAGGACTGGAAATCGTGTTACACCCTCTCTCTCTGCTGAGCAAGTTTGTGTTTTCGAGAATCGTGTTCTTTTCTTTATGAGGAAAACCCCTCATCATCATCTTTATAACCAGCGCAGGTTAATGGCGGAGACCCCTCACAAAGATTAGAGTTTTTCTGTTTTGTTCATGCACTCGTTTTCTCTGGTGATTAAATTAGGGATTTATTTAAGAAGACGGTAAAAAGACCATCCAGGTAAAAGCACACACACGATTCGAGAAACTCCTAGGGAGCAAGAAAAGAGCTTTGTAATTACAGGCAGTATATTAGGCGCAGAATAATTGGACTGAGTATCACTGATTCGGTGCCAGGAAAGTGAGGTTTGGGCCCTTGCCTGCTGTGAACCAGGTTTCCACTATAAAATCGAGGATGGCCACTGCAACATTTGTATGGAGTTAGAAAGCCATATGGTAACAGTTGCCTCTTGATATCAGTTTGACCAGCTCAACTCGGTTGGGTTTTGTCATGTATCCCATAACAGTTACGTTACAGCTAGGGGAAAGTGCTCTTTGGTTTTTATCAAACTAAGAGCATCTACTCACAACATTGTGGCCATTGTGTCATTGTTCACTGAATCCTCTTCATTTCTGTTGCTGACAATTACTTTCTGTACGATGTGGAATGTTAATCATAGAAAAATATGCTTCAGCTGGAAGGAGCCTTTGTTGATGCATCAAATCTGACAATCTACACTCCTTTCCTTAGGGAGAGAGAGAGAGAGAGAACAGAGAGGCCAAAAGGGGTTGCGTAACGGAAGAAGTCAAGTGGTTCTCTTAATATGAGGCCAAGTAGGTCGTTTCCCATTTACCTGTACCTGTGGCCTTGAACGCTTTGTAATGAGGTTTTCCATTGCGCGATTGGAGACTGACCTTCTGAGCTCAGTGGAACAGAGCGCAATAACATTAGATTAGGAACAGGCTCTGATTCTATTAGACACATACATAGAAACACTGTAAATAAACCTATTTTCTAGAAGAAGCTGTCATCTTTTGAGTGCTGCCACTGACTGAGAGGATCATGTATTATCATAAGGATAGATCCAAAATACTCTACATTCACCCCCAATACCTCAAACTTGATCTAACAGATTCAGATTCTGTTACAGAAGTCATCTCAGCAACATATCTATTTTTCTAAAGATGTCTGGTTGACTTCAGAGTGAGAGGGTTATGTTTTACTCCTGAAGTTGAATCCCACTGGTGCCACAGCTTTCTGTGGTCAGGCGTGCACAATTCATACTGTAGTTTTTCTCTCCCGTTGTTCTACAGCGATGCTATTCTTATGCATCTGCCAGCTCACATACACAGTCATCCGAAACAGTAGGAGAAGAAGTGGTGGCTGGTTTAACGCGTCCCAGAGGAAGCACATGCTTGTCTTCACACATTTAGATGTGTTGGTGCTGTACAATAGCTGAGATAAAGACAGCATGTGGCACTTGGCTATGACTAAATTGTTGTGTTGTTGGCCCCCTTTGCATGACACTAGTTTTCTGTATATACGGGTGGCCCACCAGAGCTTGACATGCGAAGCAGCAAGTATTATATGTGTGTAAAAAACACATTTGTGCCACTACACTCAGTTTCCATCCAGCGCAGATCGGTCAGAGCTGCCGCGGCCCATCACTCCGAGCGCAGGCCGAACAGCAGCCCGATTGTGCTAGCTCCCTTTTAATAGAGACATTATGCTCCAGAGGTGACTGACTCACTGTTCTCAACGCAGCAGGCTACATCTGACAAAACATAAGACTGCTGGTGGAAGTTTCTCTTCACCGCTGATCTGAGGTCAGCTTTATGGTTTCTTTTCCAGTGGTGAGCAGTCAGGCAGCGGAGAGAGGAAGCTGATCTTAGATTAGCGCAGAAAGGCTTCTTTTATCCCGAGGGCCCAAAGAGAGAGAGAGCGATTATCCATATCACACATACAGCAAACCACACACTAATTTGGGATCAAGTGGCAAAAATAGTTTTTAGATTTCTAAGAGCGTTCCTTAGTAGTCCGAACAGAAGGAGCTTGTTATCAAGAAGCTCGTATTGTTGATGCTACTCCTAGCTCACGGAAGCTGCTAGTGGTGGAATGGTTTGAATCTTCCAATAAACTTCCAATAAAGCTCATGGCAAAATGCGGTGCCATGTTTTGCTTAAATGGAAATTGAAATTGAGTCATGCTGCATTTCTTCTGACTATGTTCATTATTTTCTAAATTGAATGCTTTATTTTCCTTGCTGCGTCAGAGTTGACATCATTATTCCTACAGTAAAAGTGCGGCTGATTAGGAGGGGGACTAAGCGGGTTTGTTTTGCTGTCTGTATTGGGGGGGGTGGTAATCTGTGCTTCATTAGGGAAAATCCGAAACCTCAGCAATGCCAGACATACATTACTAAAGAGCCGCACTCTACTGAGCTGTCCGGGCAGTCCTCTTTCTGGTGCTGTATATAAAACATAGAGATCCCAATAAACTTGCAAAAAAACCACCGTCTCCACTGGTTGGCCTGGATTTATATAGAAAGTATGTATAGCTCCTTTTAGAATTAGTTCTGCTGAGCAGCTTACCAGCAATATGTCATCCAGAGGGAACATTTGCAGGCTAAGAGCATTTGCATTCACAGAGGATCAAGAGGCATGCAGCAAGACTTAGTCTCAGATTCAGCATCAAAACGAATAAGCCCTGAGGGATAGCCGTTTATTAGGAGCTTAGATTCACTGTCGTATTTATACCGTAAATATGGATGTCAGTCAGTTGTTTCTGCCGGTTTTGAGCTTTAGTGCAAATTTGGGGAAGTAAGCAGTCTACGAGCTACATGCCTACAGTTACTGACCCTTCCAAGCCTTTCGCTCAGCTGCTAATGAGGATTACATTCCACATCAGGCTTTTTGTGATGGTCTACTAAGGTGCTGTGGGACATTGAGCAGAGCTCTTCCAGCCATCAGTCAAATCCACACCATGATTAATTAGTGTGATGAACTCGTGTGAAGGCAACAATGCCTGCAGGTCCACTCGGTAATGATAGAGGCCACACAGTGACTAGACTCAGGCAAGGCTAGATAAACACTGTTATTTTTACCCTCTGGTAAATGGACCACCACCTCACTTCAGGCCACGATTGTTCTTCTGAAAGTCCTCTCCCAGACATTCCAGCTTGGTCTTAAATGGGCCTCTTGTCTCTTTCTATGAAGTGGTAGGTGAAGAGGATCCGAGGTTTGAACTGTCTAATAATCTTCCCTCGCTCTCGCAGAATGCCTGTCTGCAAGTGGGGTGTATTTGTTACAGATAACAGACCAATTCAAGACCCCGTGTCTCGTGGTGTGCTGTTAGCAGATGAATTAGCAGTGATCTCCGAGCGCTTTTAGACACCCTTAGCGTGAAGTATGTGCCGTCGGTGACGGTCAGCATCTGGAAGCCAAATTCTGTTGTCCCCGGCTGTGTGTGGTGGCGTGGGGGCCTATAAAGGCCCTAGCGAGCGCCGCTGTGTTTTGATCCTCCTCCGAACAGCCGCTTTCACAAACGCGGTTTCTGTGTGAGGGAAACAGCTCTGAGGAACTGGGGCTTGTCCTAATGAATGAGTATCTTGTTTTCACACACAGGCAGGTGGCCTTCCGACAATGTGAAAAGCCCACTCAGACATCAGAGTCCCGGGTCTCCTGGGTCTTAAAGGAGCAAGACCTTGCACTTAACACGCATGGATACAAGTGGAACAACTGACACTTGTTAGACCAAACATAGCCCTGCTGCCAGACCAATTAGGTATCAGGAATGCACTTTGTGCAGGCCCTGGTATGAGTGATGGCTGGGAAAGCAAGCAAGGATACTGTAAAAAGCCTTGAACAAGCATTACACTGCACAAACAGGCCCGGCCGTCCTGCGCTCGGCAGTTTTTATATCGCGTTAAGCCTCGTGGCTGATGTGGGAGAGAATTTATGAAATCGATTTTTTTTGTTGTGGAAACCAGAAACTTAATATATCAGTTTAGCGCAGCATTTATACAGCAGGCTGCATACTTAGACACTCGTTCTCCCCTCCTCTCTCATATACAGGGGATGAAAGAGTGTGGGAAAAAGCAAGCAAGCAGGCAGGGTGTAAGCTCAAGGGAGAAGCTCTCTATTACTGGATGTTTCTAAAGTTATTCTCTCCAAACACCCAGACAGTTAACTCCCATAGCTCTGCTCTCCTGGTACATGGAGTGAGAATTAGTAAGATTCAGAAGTTGTTGTTCTTTTTTTTTCGTGTTATATCTGCTTTTAGACTGTGTGATTAATTTTACCTTGAATTACGGCCAATTTCAAAAACAGAATCTGAAAGTTATCAAAGTGCGTTCGTCATGCGTTCTGGAATTTGATAAGAAGTCCGTTGGATTTACAGGAACGGTTCGAGAATTGGTTTCTAAGCAGGACTGCATACTAGAGCACACAGGCCGGTGGGTGCGCTCTTTGTTCGCCCATAGAGGAAACCATTTCTATTGTGGGGAATCGTGAACGTCAGCAAATACCCTGGCCATGTTCTCCCGTCCATGCAGCCGCACAGCTACACCCACACCCAGATGGAGGCCATACCCTGTGCAACTGGACAAATTGGTTGTGGCCAGATATTCATAAAGGAGTTTGGAGTGGCATATGAGGGAAGCAGAGGGTTCTCATTAACCAGGGCTTGCTCACGGCATGGCTAGCCACAGCTAAAATCTGGTGCACATGGCATGCAACCATGAAGTTTCATTTATTTATTTATTTATTTTTTTAAATCCTTCCACATTTGTTTATTTCTGAGCATTCAGTCTTGAGGTAGCTATAAGGCAGTGTGTCTTTTTGGGCCTATAAGCTAAAATAGGTAGTAAATCTATTCACACTGGCTACACTGACTTGAAAATGCTGTTTCTTTTCTTGCGGAATCTCAGCGAGGATGGATTCAATGTGTTTTTAATTGAGGCAGTGTGTTTCCCATTTGCAGTTGTGTACACTTCAAGAAAGATGCGTTCCATGCACTCAATCTGTTCTATTGCACTGTTTTTTTTTTTTAGACCCAGTGCTATTTCCAAGCGCTACACTTGTGTGGTAGGTGTAACTTATGAACAGACTTGCATACTGATCGATGTCTTTGTTGCCAAATCATATTTGCACACATGCATTTCTTTCTACCTTTAGGAGATGTTAGTTATATCCAATTTCAAAGCTCAGCTGTGCTGCACTACTGCTGTAAATAGGGCCTAAGCCCTAAGCTATAAATGCCACATTATGAATGTAAATCATGTTGGCTTTTGGAGATTGTAAAGAAACTGTTTACCGTAAGCCAACGTTTAGCCCTGTCGGCTGGAATTTATGACTCAGCAACGGATGCAGGCAGCGCCATGATTTTCCTTGGTCCCTGTACTGCATATTTACGGGACCCTTCCCTCCCCACAGTTCTCGCTGTGTAATAAGGATGAATGATGGGACAAATATACAACATACCAGCACTTAAAGACATTTTAAAAATACTTTCTTTGTTCAATGCTTGCAAAGATACTCACGCAGGACATGGAGGAAGAAAACAAACAATAGGTGTTGACAAATGAATATGCCTGAATGCGTCTTGTGATTAAACCTACGCTGGTTCAGTGTTCTAGAACTACTGGTGATACCAGTGATGTACTCAGAAAGGCATATTGTGGTGTAATCTATCACAATCAATGAGAAGATATCTTCACATTGCCCACATTTGCACTGCAGGAGCAAAAAAAAAACAAAAAAAAACCCTAAAAACTTTCTGGAAGACAGGAGCCACCCTCATACTTGGAGCGATAACCTGCGTCTCGAGTCCTGTGCTCGATACAATCGCATCCTACAAGGCTCTGTTTTTCACCTCATCTCCTTTATCTGCGAGGTGTTCCAAAATACTAGGCCAGACTCTTGGCATGTGGGGACCGTGAAAATGCGATGCTAAATGTTGTGGAAGGATCTACCGCTCTCTGAGAGTGAAGAGATAGATCCCTGTCTTCCTTGTTGCTGTGCGCCATGCATAAATCATGAACCAGGCTTACAATATTGCTTTGTTTTTGCTTCTCGGCGAGGGTTCCCAGCCTGTTTCCTTTTCCTTGGCAGCACCCTTGCCCCTGAAGGCCAAAGAAAAGGTTTGTCATGGATTGCAGTACCAGTGCTGAATTTGCCTCTTTCTGGGGCCGAGCTGCTTTTCTGTACGACGCTGTGAGCCTAGCGCTGAGCCGGGGTCATCCACATGAAAAGCAGACAGGAAACTGCTATTTTAGAGCACGCTGGAGTAAATACAGGAACGACTCGTAAACATAGCAGGCAGTTCTCAAAGGGTGTGTGTGTGTGTGTGAGAGAGAGAGAGAGAGAGAGAGAGAGAGAGAGAGAGGGAGTGTTTTGAATCATTCTGGGAAGTGCAGAAGACGTCTCTGATAGTGTCACAAGCTCTTACTCATGGTGTGCAAATATGGCCTTGAAACAAAACAAAGCAAAACAAAAACGGGTTAGAAAGGTGACTCAGACAGACGCTGATGTATATCATAACGTAGGTTATATAATGGTTTTGTATAAATGAAGACTTTAATAAAGCGGCTGGCTGTTACGCAGTGGTTTCGTTTGGCAGAGGATTGAGGTGAGCTTAATTCTGGCTCTGAAGAGAGCTGGGTGGAGCTGTTAGGAGAAGCAGAGGTCCAGTCTTTCCAGTTTCCAGTACATACTGGGGGAAAGTCCCATTAACAGGCTGTGGGAAAAGATTTCTCTGTAGCCATCTGGGAAACGGAACGAAAGACACCAGTGTTCAAGCGAGACCTGTGAAGAAGAAGTAGTACAAGTTTAATCACCTAGAACTGGGTTTATTGGATACATGCCCATGTGTTTTTTAGTTCTCTGACAGATCCTGAATTGCAGCAGTAAGGTTCCTGTTTCTTCAGCTGAACCGTAATCCATGTTTTGCAACAAGGATCTCTCGGGCTTGCTGAGACTTGTATATATTTTTTCTGATGAGTGTTATAAACCGAGGCTAGCAGTTTGTTGAAGTTATGATGCAATTGATTAGACGGAAGCAGTCTTGATGTTGAAATCTTCCACTTTCACCACTCGCAGTAATCAGAATCTATGAGAGGTTGCCTTTTGGATTGTTTACATGATTATTACTGCGGATTGAAAAGCTTCGCTAAAATGCAGTTTATGAGGCTTCGGTTTAAGTAGCTAGACCACCAGCTGTCCCTGAGAGATATGGGTTTTCAGTATTTGTTGTTATTGTTGTCTTGCTTAGAGGTTAGAGATGGCTGCCCAAACTATCTCTTGCTTTCTTCAGATGCTGTATGAAGACCCACATCTCTGCACTGGAAATGTACAGTGTTGCACTTTTTGCTGTGTCTTATTTCTGTATTGTGTGTCTTCCTCTCAGAGTAGTGGCACTGACTCTTGTTTTAAGCTGTGTGTTAGGTCAGTGGGTGGTTTGGTGTCTAATACGTTTGTATGAGGTAGGATACTGAAGCATCAACACAGGCTAAGCCATTATTCTGCTGCAAGAAAGTGCTCTTTTATTAACACCAGCAGAACCCACAGGGGTCACCACTAGCCACAGGCTTCCCCCGATGGTGACCATCCACACACAGAACAGCTTTAACTAAGCCCACTCTCTGACACAGGATAACGTATTGGACATGCATATATCATTGAAACTAAAGAACGACATAAAACATCATAAAGCGTCCCCTCTTTGGAGGATGTGCTCCTCCCATGATCCTCCTGGCCTCAGGATGGCAAGCTTTTAGCAGGTCAGCACAATGCGTTCCCTAAGTGGACGAAGAAGCACTTTGGGAAGTCGATCTTGTTAAGACCATCTGCAAAATCCCGCAAATGTTTATAGCCTTGATTTTTCCGTGAAAATGTCATCCTGGCTCACTGCACCAACTGCACCACAGTTACTCAAACTGACATCACGGCTGGGCAAGGAAGTGTGTTTTAAACACAAATGAGTTGTTTTTCTTCTGTTTAATCAAACAAACACAGACATTTACCTGCCTTCTTCCTGTGAGCGTGTTGTGTGCAGCCAGACTGGCTCTGCTCAGTTCCTGATGATTAAGACATGTCGAGACTGGAGAGGTTGTGGTCTGTTTACTTTTATTCAGAAAACCTCTCAAATGAAACCATAACGCATAGTTTACACGCTTGGCAATAAAAGACAGTGATGGCCTCACTTACTGTTTATAAATCCAACCGTAAAAGTTAATGGCGTTGGCACTTACGGAAGTTCTGGTGGTGGCTCTTTTGCAAATAAATCATATGTAGGCCTACAGATGACACGACAAGCTAATTAAATCAATCTGTGCTGTCTTAACCCTCCCTGTTCCCTTTCTTTTTCTCTCCGTAGGCGTGCTTTCACTTCCGGCCCACTTTAGTCCGTACACAGAAGGCCAGCAGGCCGGGGTGGAGAGCAGAGAAGATGCGTACGCCCAACTGGAGCTCCGTACCCTGGAGCAGTCTCTACTGGCCACCTGCGTGGGCAGCATTTCGGAACTGAGTGAGTCTTTCTCTTGATCTATTTCTCTGCTTAAGACAATAAAGTAATTGATGCTCCTCTGTGATGAGTAAGTGGGATTATCCGCACATGATAAATGTTGCTATTCATGTTCAGCGTCTGCATAAACACATTTGCCCAAGACGGCGGTGTATAAATTACCCTGCAGCTGACAGAACAAAGGGTTCATCCAGGATTTCCTCTGAGGAGCATTGAAAAGTATTTGTGAGTGTGTTTCCCTCGGCTTCGTGTTTCTTCACATTTCCCCTTTCGTGCTCCTTGTCTCTCTGATGTTTTGAAAAACTGGGCCATCCTGACAGTGGGGAGTTGGAAGCGACCTTGTGGAAAACACTCCATTAACATACAATCCGCATTTCTGTCAGGTTACTCTCAGCACATAAGAAAAACAAAGTCATGTTTATTCATATGTGCGCGGGTTGAGCATGCTTAGTGCTGGAGAACGTCTCAGCGTGCCAGGGGTTCTGGCTGAGGCGAAGCAGAAATGAGCTCACGCTAGGACTGCGCAGATACAGGTTTGCTTGCTGTTATTTCAGCAGCGTGAATGTGGGGAAGGTGATAATGTGAATGTTATTTATCTTTCCAGGCAGATTAGCCCATTATTTCTCCCGTCCTGGTAAACACTCCTTGTCTCCGTCCCTTAGGAGTGGGACAGGGAAGTGTTTGCTCTCTAAACATCAAGCTGGGTGAGATAAAATAGAGAAAAAAGTGAGGGATGCTAGGACGTGTGCGGAAACCACACTCCCTCTGAGCCTCAGACCCGATGTGTTATTTGCATAAAGGCCTCAGGTAAAGGCTGCTGGTTCACACTCGTTTACCTTCTTCTACCAGAATTCTTTTAAAATATAAGAGACTCAGCAACACTGGCCTTAGATCAGTGTGAAAGGACATCCTGTTCAGCGGGATATCTATGGGAGGATGTAAGTGGGGGATAATACATTCCCCCTATGCCCCTATATAGTTTTTTATCAGGGGGGGCACCATTCTTTTCTGGCTCTGTAGAGCTCCAGACATGTCTGGCCTAGAGAGAAATGTGTGATGTCTGCTCAGCCTGAGCCAAAGTCTTAGGGTTCTTGGCAGCACTGGACTGGGACACCTTGTGTTTGTCATTGGACAGAAGCTTAAGTTATATTGATCAGAGAGGTCAATAGAATGGAGCTGACAGCTGGCTACTGATAATCACTCTGTACAGTTCACAGACCATCACAGAATGCACAACATGTCGAACCCTGAGGTGGATGGGCCACAACAGCAGAAGGCCATGTTGGGTTCCAGTGGACACAGACTCATTAAACTGGACACTTCTGATGAATCCTATGTTCTGCTGAGGTCAATATATGGCACCAACAGTATGAATCCATAGACTGAACCTGCTCAGTGTCAACAGTCCAGGCTGGTGGAGCTGGTGTAATGATATGGCATAATAGGCAGTGTTTTCTTGGCACACTTTGAACATGTTAATACTGATAAATCAATTGCTGCTGACCATTTGCGTCCATTCATGGCTACCTCCTGCATGAGAATCCCCCATGCAACAAGGCAACAGTCGTCTCAAACTGTTCACAAGCATTTACTTTGGTCTTTCCAGCCACCGGACCTGAATCCAGTAGAACAACTTTGGCATGTGGTTTAGGAACCTGCAAGAGTACATGATGCTGTTGCATAGACACGATTCTCAAAGAAATGCTTCTGCCTTCTTTTGGAATCCATGCCCCAAAGGGTTGATTCTGTTTAGAGAGCAAAGGGAAACCCTACCAGGAATTAGTATAGTGTTCCTAATAAAGTCAGTGTATATATATTTTATTTTGTTTTACAGTGGAAAACTTTACTGCGTTTAAGTGATAAAGCCATGGGAATTCCCGAAGGGTTGGTCATAACCTGATTTTCAAAGTCAATCTAGTAAACATACACATATGTTTATGTATAAACAGTATGAAATAGTGTTAAGTGCTTAGGATTCGGCGTCCCAGAAACATACAGTGCTCTACTGTATGATCAAAACTGTACCCTAACAGAAACATTTGAAGTGTATGTTCATGGGTAGTTCATCATTTCGACAGTATTTTTTTTCTTCTTTACATTAGTTAACATTGGAAAATATGATATTTCCCCAGTGATGAAAGCTTTCTCTGTTGCCCAGCTCTTCCTTCTCTTGGCCGCCCTACCTGCCTCTATGTGTGTGTTTACCCTGCGTGCCACAAGGCCGGTGGGGGCACGGGCTGGGAAATAGGTCGGCCTTGCTGATGGAAGGGGTAAATTTCCTCCAGCAAATGTCTGGACACTCCTCTGTTTGTACCCCTTACACAAGAGCACGTTTATTTGGGGAATAGTCCAGTAGAGTGTTTGCAGAGTCAGTGAGTTTTAGTGAGAGTGGTCTTTGTGCTGACTTTGGGGAGGCCATTGGGCCGCATTGGCACCTTCTCCACACGCACTCAGGGCAGTGCAATCCAGCGTTGCCCCGGGGAATGGGAAGACAGTGGGCCATCTGTACAGCCTCAGCCGCCCTGGAGCCCTGCACTCAAAAAGGCCATCCTGGAATCCAGCTTTTCACCGGCACTCCACCAGTATCTCCACAAGCATGTTGGGATTTGGCCCCCTTATTATCTTCATTATCTGCTCTGATACTCAGATGTTTTGGATCTGATATGCCCCTCAGTTTGAGATTGCTTACAGATATGCAGTGGTTATATGTAGGGGTGGGCGATATGGCGAGACATTTTCGAAATGCACAAGATGTATTACAGTAAAACACAGACAAAATACACTTGAGGAAAAAAACTATTTGTCTAACCCAAGTGCCCAACTGTAAGAATCAGACAATTTGAAATCTAGGACCCACATAAGTGGATCATGTTAAATCACAGATTATAATTAAAATACATATTCAGTCACTGTCTTCATTGATTGTAGCTCTACCTGTTGTGTTGCTGCCAGGTGAGACAGGTGAGATTGGACGAGCCTTAGATTTCAGTCCTTTTTCTCTGAGCCAGAGAATAGTATATTTAATATACTCAATCCAGCATGGCTGATCTCCATAGGGGATAAGCATCAGCGGCAAAGCCCAGCTTTCTGACTGTAGCCGGAACTCCTCTAAGACCCCTCCCAGGGTTTGTCAGAAGACAAAGAAGCCCCTTTAAGCTTCAAGTGGGGTCTTCAGCTCCTAATGGAGGGTCCCTCACACTCAAAAACCACCCCCTCTGGTTAAAAATTAACCCATAGAGTAATTACCTCAAATGAGCGTTACTTGTTCCCACAAATTGACCAGCCAGCCCACAATGTCTGTGCCTTTAGGATCTGCTGTCGTCATGCATAGAATACTAGCTGTGTTTAGCTGTGCTACCCTAATCCTCACTCATTGCTTCTTTTATTACTCTTTAGTGTTTTGTTTCTTGGTCTGTGATTGTGTTTTTTCCCAGTAATGAAGGGATGTGCAAGGGGGCGTTCATCTCCTCCTTCCATCTGTCCTTAACCAGGTCTTGATTTACTGTTCATAAGGCGGTCCTGTAGAGCTCAGCTCAGCAGAAAAACAGTGATTGGCAGGAAGCAGGCCAAATAATAACCGCTCTCATGTTTTTCTACTTGAGTGACTGTAGATTCCTAAAGCACGACTATGAGTGTGTGTGTTTCTGAGCAGGGTAAGGAAAGGAAATTAATTGTGGGGGAGTATTGTTGGCACTGCAGCTGAGATTCTGGAAGACAACTGCTTGTTAGATGTATGTTTGTTGGGTGCTCCGTCAATGTTGCTTAAGGTGAAGTAACTTCACTAAGAACTAAATCCGTAATGTGTAGGACAGTGCTGGACGCTGAATTAAGGTTTCATCCAGTGTTTTGTGGTTAATTTTACACACCTCATCCTACGGGACCTGACGCAACAGGAATGTGAACCCGTTACCTTATTTGGATTGGTTCTTCTTTATCTAATCACTGTGTTGCAGAAGTCACGCGGTTGTGGATGAGCATTCCACATTTAGTATCTAGACAAGTAGATTCCTGTAATTACTGCTTTAAGAATGGAAAAACTCTGCAGGTCTGCCAAATTAATATCTTCTGAGATACAACTATGTCCATCAAAAATATTTAACCCAAGGACACACACACACACACATATATATATATATATATATATATATATATATATATATATATATATATATATATATATATATATATATATATATATATATATATGTTTTAGAAGATTTTTTTAAATTAAATATTATTTTTAATACATTCATTTTCTTATAGCTAATAGTTCTAAAATCATTTTAAAAAATGATTTTAGAACTATTAGCTATAAGAAAATGAATGTATTAAAATAATATGTAAATGTAACCAGTACCCAAATTAGTGTACAAATACTTTATTACTCTACTTAAGTAAAAGTTTTGGTTATTTATACTTTACTGGAGTAATTCTTTTTCTGCTAACTTTTTATTTTTACTCTGTACATTTACACACCATTATCAGTACTTTCTACTTCTTACATTTAATAGTAGCCTCGTTACTCCTATTTCATTTTCAGCTTGTTATCATTCATGTACATTTACATTCCAGTAAAGGTTATTGTTAACATGCCTTTGAAGTTTGACTTTTTGCACCATTACAATACTTATAGTCAACTAGTCATCATATCTTCTGCTCCATGAAACACGTTAATGCTCAGTAGTACACAGATATACTTCTTTAACATATTTACATTGTACTAAAATACTTTCATTATCAATGGGCATATATGCGGCTGAAACAGGAAGCCTAGCGCATCCCAAATTTATCAACATCAACATTTTAATATAACATTATAGTCATTATGGCTTTTAGAAGAAGAAGTTTTTAGGGGATAGGTGGGCTAGTGCACTATAGGCCCCTGTGGTTCGGCCTAAGCTTTTGTCTTTAATGGCATTACTTACATTACTTTTACTTTTATAAGTAGTTTTTAAGAAAGCAGTACTTTTACACTTTTACTGGAGTAAAAAGCTTGAGTTGACACTTCAACTTCTACAGAAGTATTTTTAAACCCTGGTATCTATACTTCTACCTGAGTAATGAATGTGAATACTTTTAACACCTTTGTTACTCTTATAGCCTACAGCCTACAGTTACTATTAACTATTTTATAATATATAAGAGTCATACAAGGCAGGCCTCATCGTACAATGTGGTCTACGACCACCTTTTGACAAAATGAGCTGCTTCAGACTTGTTTTACCCGCAATTGATACTTGTTTTCTTCATTGTGTGTGATCTGAAGTGTCTATTTTAACCAGTCACGTTTTTGTGTTTGCTTCTCTCAGGTGACCTGGTGTCTCGGGCCATGCACCACATGCAACGCCTGAGCTCTGTGAGACCCGGCCTTAGTCCAGCCCGTCACGCCCGCCAGCAGCCCGTCTCGTGGTCTCCTGACGCCCTCCACACGCTGTACTACTTTTTACGTTGCCCTCAAATGGAGTCAATGGAGAACCCCAACCTGGACCCACCCAGGATGGCCCTGAACAAGGAGAGGTGAGGCCCGAAACTCCTTTTCTCCCCCAGCTCACCAAGCCTGCTGTTTCCAGCCGCCAATCCACACTAATTAACACCTGATGGTCCATTCATATGCATGTGAAATCTGAGAAATGCAACAGCCTGAAGGAGCTTTAAGAGGTAGTAATGACATGGTGGACCTCTTCAAACCCCCATTTCAATGCCTTTGTTGTGCATTGTTGTGCCGTTCCTGCCTTTGAGTTCATTAAATGATGGGTTTGTGGGGTTCTTTCCGAGCTGTTTTGGTTTAAGGCAGAATCATTGAGCACTCCGGGTGGAATGTACTGTATGTGGGACTACACACAGTACACTGTTAAAAATAAAAAGAGTTCTTTGGATCCACTCCATAAAATTACCACAACTGCTTCTCTAAAGAACCTTTCAGTTGATGACTCTCAAATGAGTTGTATAAAATTGCAGGAATTGAAAGTTTATTTACGGAACAAAAAAGTGGGAATTATATGGATTTGCTCTGAAGAACCCTTTATGGGGTTTTTATTTTTATGAGCGTACAGAGCAAAAGGTGCTCTTAAACTTAGTGCTGTTTTAACACGGCCTTTAGTACTTTCTTTACATCCACTAGAGGATCAGTACATGTAGCCATTTAAAGCAACGGCTTCTCTGTATATGAGCTTTAAGGTTTTTAGGGCTTACAGAAAGAGCAGAAAACAATAGGATCAAGACATTACTTTCAGGCCAAGAAGCTGGCCCTGGAGCACATTGCTTCCTATCAGAGCTTTACATTTTTCTTGAGGGGAGCAACAGGAGGTTCTCATCTCTGCTCACAATGGGAAGAGCTTTCTCCAAATAGATGGGATTAACCTGTCAGGAACAATAGTTCTAACGGAGCCAGAGCTTAATGACTACAGATTACTGCAAACGGGAGACTCCAGATGAACTTTTCTGGTGTATGTTTCGTGTAATTTGTGCCGAACCCTAAAGCCTAGAATTTACCCCGTCTCTAATTACAAACCTTAACACTAAAGCTCGTGCTTACGCCAAACCTAAGTCTAAACGGAACTGCTAAAATAGTCTGTTTACGTTTACCCTTCGCAGCATACTGGTATGTGTGTTATAGACAGCTGCTTGATGCTTGAGTGCAAACTGCCTACAATCCTTTGATGGTCATGTTGATGTTTGTGAGTCTTCGCCTCATGTTCGTTAACGAATGTGAGGCACAAAGCTTCTCCAAATGTTTAGATAGCGTACGCACACCTGAAATCTCAAGTTCCACCACTGTTATTCACTTTTTTACCATTATTCACTGCTAAGTTATTTTAGTCAAATGTAAAAAAATGGACATACCCTGCAATGCTCAAGTGTCACGGGAGGAAGCATTTACTTAGCAGAGGAATGCAGACAATAAAATCAGTACACTAAACATTTTTTTTCTTTTTTACATTTACAATTTTGCCAGTATATCAGCTGTGAGACACCCTTCATTTTCAGTTAGAGTAGTATATACTTTTAAGTCATTCATTTTTCAGCATTAAGAAAAAAGCAGAAAACACAACTTTAGTATTACACTGAAAATCCATCCATCCAAGTCCCTTCATCCATCCATCCATCACGCTAGTCAGGGTTATGGGGGGCCTGGAGCCAATTCCAGTGTCATTGGGTGAAGGCGGGGTACACCATGGACAGGTTGCCAGTCCATCGCATGGCCAACTCACACTCACACCTAGACTAGACTGATCAACCTAACATGCATGTGTTTGGACTGTGGGAGGAAACCAGAGCACCCGGAAGAAACCTTCTCAAGCACTGGGAGAACATACACACTCCACACAGAATGGACCGGAAATCCAACCTGGATTGTCAACTAAATAATATATTTTTAGTCTTTAGTGTGTCCAACTTTTGCCTTGCCACTGATTCAGTTCTTTAAAGAAATCTGCAGGAATCTTTTTCCACACCTCCAAAGTTCATTCTAAGAAGTTGGTCCATAATAATCAGAAACACATCCATTGATGCTGAGGTCTAGACTCTGAAGTGGTTAATCCATTGTCCTGAGAACACCAGCAGCTTCTTCGTTTGATTTGCCAATGTTCTTTTTCTCATCAAAGGCTTCCTGTCAGCTACACATCTTTTCATACTCATAGCTCTAAGTCTTCTCACAGTAGATGCACCTGGGGAGCAAGAGTAGAGCTTGATTTTCTCCTATCATCTCAAAGATGAAAGCTGTTTCTCCAATATTGTCCTGTTTTTGTCCCATGACCTTCGTCTTCCTATGCGGGGAGATTATCTTGCATCTAATCTTTTCAAAACTATCTCCTAAAAATATTTGGGTCTGAAAGTTTTGACTGGATATGAACTCAATGAAGGGTGGTCTCTGACTATGGCACAGAACTCTACTTCATTTAATATTATTAAGCGTGGTTGTTTTAAAGTCAGTGCAGTTGAATCTGCTTCTGCTTCATCTATTTTTGCACTGCTTGTATAGTACAGTCACAATATCGACCCCCTCTATCACTTCAAGTGTTCTACTATGTTTCTTTCATTCCACTTTGAATGTGTATCCTTAGACACTCCTCAAGCAGGAGGCTAATTAGTCTTTCACTGTAACTGCTCATTCAACTCCCACATGCATAAATCCTGTGTCTTGCCCACAGCTGCTTCACTTAGGCAGCCTCCCTACACTGCAGTCATGGGCCTTCTCCGAACGCAGACACATGATTAGAGTGTCATCCTTTTATTTCAGCTTTCTCTTGACCCCCCTCTCTCTCTACCAGTGCCATTGATGCTTAGCACAGGGTCCTCTTCACCCCTCTGACCCCTCTATCTTAGTCTCTTTCTTCTCCCTCCACCTCATCCGCCCACCCTCTCGTTACAAGACGTGCAGGGTGCCCTGAGGTGTTGTAAATCACCCCTGTGTAGCAGTAACCTCTGTCTATGGTAGGAGGACCTCACAGCGCCCTTACCAGCATCTTTACAATTAGCGACCTGCGTTAAGACCACACAGTCTGCCAGAGCGAGTCTGCGGTTGGAGTTTCAAACAAAGGTTTAATAGACTTTTCAATAATAGGGGGCCCACAGAGAGGATCTTGAATCAGGAGTGGGTCCTTAAGTTTAATCACTGCCAGGGCTGAGGTACCACCTGTAACCCATTCCACTGCCACACGCACACACACATACTTCAGCTACACTGTAAATCTCTGGTGGTGGTGGTGGTGTTATCGTGAAGATGGCAGGGGGGTGGGCTCATATTGCGCTGTCTCTTTGAAGTGAGCTAGTGGAGCACCTTTGTTGTTTTCCACTCATGTTTGTTATTTAGGTTGAGGTTTTTTGGCAGCATGCACGCCAGCTGTAGCCAACATGTCTAGCAGCAGGTCAATTATCATACACAAAAAAAGCACCAAGTTATAATTCAATGGTTTTTAAATTCGAGCGCTTAGTGATGCTTTGACTTATTTTCTAATTCACAGGTCTACTGAATGGTTAGTGTAGAGCTTCAGAAAAAATAGCTGCAATCGTAACTGAAGAATTAACGATCACCCTTTGCCAGACCACACTATGCCACAAGGTGGAGCAAGCTGTGGTATACGTTCGGAAAGCTTCCTGCCTCAAGTGTGACTCAGAGCAGCTACAGCACATTGAAGCAGTCAGGAGGCAGACAGGCCGTGTGGTCTCTGTAGCCCATGTCTAATCACAGTCACACATCTCAAGCGTGACCTGGTCACAACAAGACCCCATAACATGTCTCTGCGCAGCACGGGCTAATTAGCACCGTGCACTCTCCAGTTTCACCGCGCCCAGCCTGGCAGGGCTTTGATGTGGCCCCGTGGCCTTGCTCAGGTTTCGGCTCGAAGGCTATGGGCTGAACTTGAGCCCTTGAATCAGAAGCAGGGGTCACTGTCGTGGTGTGACCCAGGGGCCAGACAGAATGAGAACGAGAAGGGCTTGGACACACCATGCGCACCAGTGCGGCCCTCTGGCAAATGAACAAAGCAAAAAGGTTATAAACGTTTAGAAGGGATCGGGTTTCATACCTCTTTGGTTTCATGCAGATAAGAACCGGGTCACCGGAGTAGACGATCCATCAAAAATGGGGGGGTGGGGGGTTGGTGGGGGAAGGCAGGCAAAAGTTGTAACTCAGCAGCTCTGTTGTAGAATAGTTGCTTTCAGGGTTGAGAGCTTTTGAGGGATCAATAATTGCACTGGGGGATGGAAAAGTGCTATGGGAAATACACTTTGGCAAGGCACCAGGACTTTTTGGATGTTGCCATCTTTTAAACGCTGTAGTAGTGCCCTCGCAGACTGGTTTCAATCAAAGCATCCCCTCCTTTCGTCCTCTCTGGCCTGCTCCTGCAGATAAATAGACTCAATCAAGTCCTTGTGTGCTCCTGCAGACAGTAATCAAATTAGAAGTGTATTTAAAATACATAGATACTTACAGCTAATTCAGATGCAAGCCTGACCAAGAACGCTCTGTCTCTAATGTACAGGTATAAAGTATTGCTCTGCGTCAGCTTTTGGGATTCATCAATGCCGCCTGCTCATTTAAGGATGGGCTAAAAATATTTCTACACTTCTTGGAGTGGAGTTGCTAAAAACAGCTGCTTGACATTTTCTTTTTTTCAGGATCTAATATTAGCTCACAAGTGTCTCCGCCTGTTAACTTTCTTTGTTTCGTTACGGTTGAGCGTTTGTATTGTTCTGTGAATTGTACTTGCCTACCGTGGGCATATTTACTTCGCTTAATAAGCACCTTGTTCCCCCCAGCATGGCTCATTTGCATATGTCTCATTAAGCAGGCAGACCCTCAGTGAGCAGAGTTTGTTTTACCGTGTTCCTGCTGAGCCGTCTGCTCCCTGAGAGCATTCTAGACCTGTTATCTCCTCTCCTGCTGCTGGAAAGCCCTGTCGAGCTAAGCAAAACACACAGCGAGGAGTTGGTGAGAGTCAGGGCGGTTATCCTCATCTGGTGATCCAAGACCAGTTTTGCTCTTTTGCTATGAATGATCCAGATAACGATCTGAGGAGCTGAATGGGACGAACAGGGGGCTGCTTGTCTGAGGTAGTTGATGCTGAGATGGATAAAGCAGTGCTTAAACGACTGTTTCACTCATACTATGGCCTATAATGTTCAGTGAAATCCAAAGATACATATGATATTTGCCCTGCTACACCAGATTATTATTAATATGTTTTTTTTATTATTATCAGCATCATGTGATTGAAGTATGCCTGTAAAAAGCTTTAAAGTCTGAAGCAAGGTGACAATAGCTCCCCCTTCTGGTGCACAGATAGCTCAGCCTTGAGTTTAAGGCAGAATCCTTATTTTGCATACAAAAACCTTCCAATGTCAATAGCTGCAACATACTTTTAAACCCTTATGTATACGGCATGTTGGTATATGGTTTAAGAAAGATCTCTGTTTTTTCTTCTGCTTTCATACGTATCAGCTCCTATGATTTGGCATTGCTCCTCAAAGTCTTCTTTACTGTCGACACAATGCAAAATCACTGGTTTTACTAATGGCCTTGTTGGCGTTATGTTTTCTCTGCTGTCTCGTCCTCTAAGCGGAAAGCAACCAATAACACAGTCAAATCCTTTTTTGTTTGAAAAACTGTCTCAGGAAAGACAAGCATGTGGAGGGCATTCATATGGTCAGGGAGTTTGTGAACTGTGGAAGGAGTGTGAGCTGCAGCAGCTGGGGCTATCCAAGAGAGTTTATAGATGTGGCAGTGTGCTGAAAGACACAGCCCATTCTGCTGCAGGGACAGGCAGCCTGTTCATTCAGACACATCAAGCCCAGTACTGCACTAAGCTGCTGTGTTTGTTGTGTCCCCAAAGACAATTTGTAGTTCATACAGAATATACAAAAGGCCGTAGTAGAAAACAAGCAGGGGCATGTCAAGTAGCGCAGCGTCTACACTGAAACTGGGATGATGTGGTTTTCTTTAACCCCCCTTTCGTGTTCTATTGATTTACTGGTTACAGAGACTTCATTCTTGCTATGACTAAGTTCCTTGTGATATCTTTTCTTGACCAATGAGAAACAATTTCTGATTCAGATTCTGATTTGCCCAATGTGTTTCCTCCTCAGACCCTTTCTCCTGCTCCCACCCCTCATGGAGTGGATGCGAGTGGCTATCGTACATGCCGAGCACCGCCGCAGCCTGTTAGTGGACAGCGATGATGTCCGGCAGACAGCACGGCAGCTCCTACCCGGGCTGGACTGTGAGCCCAGGCTGCTGAAGTAAGACTTTGTCAGACATTACTGCTATTGCTTACCTCTTAACAGCATTTACAATAATTATTTGTTGACAGTGCATAACTCCAGTTCTTGAGCTCTACAAGCCTAAACCTGCACATATTCTGGTGTATGGCTGAATCATCTTAATTGGAACTTGTGTAAATGGAAGTTGCTCAAGCCCATCCATTTAAATATGGAATAAATATACTCTAATAAATAGAAATATACAGTGTGTTTTGGTCGTGTTTCTTTTCATAATCATCAACTTCTAGCACTTGCATGTACATCTGCCTGTTATGTATATTATTAGCATTTAAATGTATATCTGCCTGTTATGTATATTATTAGCATTTAAATGTATATCTGCCTGTTATGTATATTATTAGCATTTAAATGTTAATAGAATGTTAGTAAATGTTAATAAAAGGCACTTCATCCTTAAAAGTAAGGCCTCAGCACACGTGGAGTTATTTTTCAGATGCTCCTGCAGGCTTTGATTACCTGGATCTTGTGCTAGATTAGTATCAGCACTAAACTTTGCAGAACTGTAGTTCTCCAGAAGCAAAGTTGGGTAGCGCTGCTGTAATAGAATTTTGACTAGACTGTGACCTTTTATTTATATTACCCTTAAATAAAAATTAAATATGGTGTAATAAAAACTATTACACATTTTAAAACGACCGTGCTGGTAAAGGGCATAAGCGGATGACCTCAGTCCATCCACTTGTAGTAGCTTTTACTGCATTACCGTATCAAAAGTGGGCAAAGTCCGCCTGCAAAGCCCTCAGATTTTATTAGCGGCTCCCACCCAGTTTTTTAGCCCACAGGCTGATGTCAGAACCTTGGCCTGACTCTTTATGATTTGTAACCTCTTGGGGGAAAAACACACCACTCCTCCC
Source organism: Megaleporinus macrocephalus (assembly GCA_021613375.1). Taxonomy (NCBI): domain Eukaryota; kingdom Metazoa; phylum Chordata; class Actinopteri; order Characiformes; family Anostomidae; genus Megaleporinus; species Megaleporinus macrocephalus. The sequence goes on from CM038702.1 coordinate 51,886,478, forward strand.
ATGAAACCTTTATAACCCGACTCCCACTCCTTACCACCCTCTCTACAGTTTATCTTGTTTGTACTTGCCATCCTCCATATTTTCTTTACTCCCCTTCATTTTTTCTCACTTATTCTATCTTTTGCTCTATTAATTGCCCACCCCTGTCTCTCTCTCTCTCTCCCTCTCTCTCTCTCCCCAGGCCAGAATGCTGTTTTAGTTCATTCAGAAGGCTGGATGCCAAGGCCGCCACTGATAAGTTCCAGCTGGACCTGGGCTTTCGCATGCTTAACTGTGGCCGCACTGATCTGATAGGCCAAGCCATCGAGCTGCTGGGGCCAGATGGGGTCAACAGCATGGACGATCAGGTACTACACAATCTCCACACCAGCAGTGCAACTAGGCCTATCATGATTACCTGATTAAATCTTATTTACTACATTATCAAAAATAATCAGTAATTAATGAGCTATGATAATTGGGCTATTTCCATGATGATAATGTTACATTCTCCTGCTGATCCCTCTTTAGTCAAAACAGAGCATGATGAAGATTTATTACAAAACCTTTTTTCCAATGTAGTAAGTGATTTATATATATATGTTGATGCATATTCCCTTTTTTTAACTATCAAACTTTTTTAACATCAAAATAGTCAGCAGCTTACTTATTTATAAATATAATCAATAGAGACAGCTCCCAGAACCTAAAAACAACCATTCTCTATCCAAAATAAAGCATTCATTGTAAAGGTATTTGAAGGGAGTATGTTTTGAGAAATGTGTTCTGAGCCTGTGGGAGAAAGTTAAGCTTCGTAAGAGTTTTGCATCCAGCTTTCAGAACAATACTGATCTAATTTTAGTCAGATTTAAGACTATCCTCTTTCTCCGGCTGTGTGTGTGTGTGATGTAGGGCATGACCCCACTGATGTATGCCTGCGCGGCTGGAGACGAGGCTCTGGTCCAGATGTTGATCGACGCCGGCGCCAATCTGGACATAGCAGTAAGTACTAACCATCCATTCCAGCTGCTGACTGGGACGAAGGCCTGCTGCTTTATGAAGACGAAAGCCTAAAGCTCTGTGTCCCTCACATCTAGGTGCCAGTGTGCTCCCCTAAACACCCCTCAGTCCACCCCGACAGTCGCCACTGGGTGGCGCTTACGTTCGCAGTGCTGCACGGACACATCTCTGTGGTACAGGTAAGTCCAGTGAAGGCGGGGAGGTGATTAAAATGATTACACTGTAAAATAAATAATTCTATTATAATAATAATAATTTGACCTGCCTGTTTTAATGGCTGTAAATCGTTTACCCTGATGAAGACCAACTAGGCAAACACTTTAGACTTGATTCGAATGCATTTAGAGGTACGGTCTGTACAGCCATTAGTTTGTTTAGTTTTTCATTAGGGAAGGCTAATGTGTGTTATGCTTTCTTTGCATGTATGTATATATTTTCCTAACTTTAAGATGTATATGTTCTCAGCTCCTCTTGGACGCTGGCGCGAGTGTGGAGGGAGCAGCCGTGCGTAATGGACAGGAGAGCTGTGCTGACACCCCGCTACAGCTGGCCTCTGCAGCAGGTGAGTACAGGAGTCCCATCGTTACACTGCTATATCTGTACCTCCTCAGCCCACAGTAATTCTACAGAGTCTGCTGCAGTCAAAATAACACAGATTTATAATAACAATAAAAAATTTTTTTGTGGGTTTAATAGCAGAAAGTAACTGACGTACTGCTGCTGCAGTGTGACCTAACATTTAAACTATATTCATCATATTTACCCATATTTACACACATCAGTGAATAACAGAAGGAACCTGACCTGAGCTAAATCCTAAGCAGTGCAGTAATTAAGAAAATGCTGCTTGTGGTAATAATTAAACCACAGGACTGACATGATAAAAAGCTCCTGGGGGTCCGGCACTGTTTGGTGATTTCCCTTTTCAAACACACTTAAATCAGGTGTTATTAAGTTGGGAAATCACCAGTCGGTGCTGGACACTGGCCCTCCAGGGCTGGATATGGGAAGCTCATACATGACTATATACATGACCATAACCCAATATAAACAGTACCATACGTTTGAGTAAAAGATATCGTCACTGTCCAATGAAAAACAAATATCTTCAAAATTGCAACTTTACAGGGGAGACCAAAAACCTACTTTACCTTCAATGTAAGTCAATGGAACCAGAATTATGTCCAAGCTATTTTGGAGTACTTGTGTTTGTCCGTTCGTCATTAAACTTTTACACCATGTAAATGGGCATTGGCATGTTCAAATGATGTAGAAAACTTAAAATCACCAAAAATGGAGATGTTTTTCATTGGACAGTGACGATATACTACTTTACTTGAAAAGCAGCCCTAACATGGGCTATTTCTGTCTGTATATAATGCATTGTTTCTATTTAACACTAAAGCCGCTGAGATAACACAGTATATAATAGCTTTTACCTTTCTTTTTGTATACCTTCCTTTATGAGGTATGAGGTTGTTCTAATGGCTAAACACTCAAACAAGCACATGTACCACTGACCAATCACAACGCAGCAGACTCAGCAGGGGTCATGCCTCTGTGCCAGAGAAGCTGGAGGAACAGTGGGAAAACAATCATACTCTCCGCCCTGAGGCCTGTACACCTCTCTCTCTCTCTCTCTCTCTCTCTGCCACTCTGGCTCCAGCAGTCAGCACTGAAGCTCATACCCTGCCATCCACTGCTGGCATGGCCTAAAATAGGCTTATGATGACAGCCCATAGCCAAACTCTACAATGAATTAACCAATGAGAGCTGACTGAATTGGGTCAGGAGCTTGTGTTTTGGGAGTGTGTACCGTGTGCTGATGTGTGTATTCTGAGGGTGCGGTGAGGGAGTTTGTGGTTGATTTAAACTTTTTAAGTGTGTGGCTGACATTCCACGTTGGGAGGCCACACATAGCTGAGTGCGAGAGCCACTGCAGCTGCACACTGGTTGAGTCAATCGTGTCCTCATTTCTTTCATCATATCATTCTCTTTTTCTCTGTCTTCTGTCTTCTTCTATCCGTGATTGTCCCAATTCCTCACTCCTTGCTTCATCTTTCTCTTTGTCTCCCCCCTCCCTCCAACCCTTCGGTTTCCTGTCTCTCTCCTGCAGGGAATTATGAGATGGTGAGTTTGCTGTTGGCGCGGGGCGCTGACCCCTTGCTGAGGGCCCACGAAGGAAACGTTCTTACGTCATCGCTCTATGAGGACATGAACTGCTTTAGTCACGCTGCTGCACACGGCCACAGGTACACGCTTACCCCCTACCGATCTCACAGACATTCACAGTCGGTGTACACTTCCCCCCCACTGACTGAACACACAGTGAGCGTACGCTCTCATCCCCTACTGATTAGCTCGTCACACTTGTACATAGTCGCTGCACGCAGTGTAACAGATTATGCAGACTTGTATAAATCACTCAGCAAGATGCTAGCATTCACAGACTGGGAGCAGATTACTCACTTGCACACTTAATGGAGTTATGGAATAACTGAAGCTTGAAACCATCTTCAATCAAAAGGCCTATTCACACCAAATTTTTTTAGATGGGGGAAAAAGTGTGTTTGTAATGTAGTGGAAGTTTCACTCCAAATCTGACGTTTCATGTGTTTTATTACTTTAAGAACCCAGAAAAAAAGATGAAATAGGGAGGGTGCACACCATTTTCTACTAGTCTCTACTAGAGGAGACTTTTCAGTCCCTTTTCACTTATATGTGAGCTTTCAGCTCATCAGTGCTTTCCCCGATCTCTTTCTCTTCCCTCTCTGTGACATTTAAAGGTGCCTGGGCTCCTCCTGCTGTCAGTCACAGCCTTCATACGTCACTGCCTTCCTGTCCTCTCATACGGTTGTTGGTAGTGCCCGTCAGTTGGGTGACTGGCACAGGAGGAAAAGTTGATTCTTTAAGCAGTAGCGATGATAATTTTTTGAACAACTGCGACTAAATGGGCCACACAGTGGGTACTATCACGCTACAGATAACAGATACACCTACATTAAAAAAAGAGGTTCTAAACAGTCACTTGTTGTACCAATGTACTTACCACTCCCAGCGTGTCAAGCTGGCTCACGCTAAACTTTTTACGCAGCATTGCAGACTGTCAGTTTCAGACTTCATGTGAAACACAGCATTAATATGCACAAGTTCAGTGTTTTTCTCAGTTTAGCTAGATAACTCAAGCCCCAAGTCAAGCCTGTCCAGTAGAAAGTATTGAGAGACATTCCCATTGGACTGTCCACATCTTTAGGCTTAAGTCATCTGGTTAAATAAGAAATCCTACTTTGTGAAACACCCCCAGAGTCCAGATTTAAACAATATAGATAATAGTTTGTCTCACATTAAACACAAACTGTCTAACAGTGTTTTTAACCGTCCGTGCTGAGTGTAACAGTAATAACTCCTTCCTGTAAAAGACTGTCTGGAAGTCACACGGTCTGTTTTTTAGTGATTTGTCATTAACACCATTAAAAGCTTTATGTTTGGCCATTTTGGGCTTGGCCCATTTTCTTGCCTGTGAGTGTATACCTATCGTCTTGTGACACAGCTTTCACACCCCACCTCCCCTCCACCTCCTCCTTGTTCCTCAGTTCTACCCTTGTTCATCAAAAGGGGCGTCTGGCCTTCTAGCTCAAAGCAGAAGCCGCCAAGAACTCCAGCATGTTCACAGAGTTCTCTCCCCTCCTTCAGTCATACAGCATCTTCATATTCTACCAGCATATGTTTGAAAAGAATTGTTCAGATACAACAGATACGTGGTTAGTGTACAGTTGTAATCCCTGCAGCTCTAATGCTGCTTATACGTGCTCTCATGAGCAAACACCCACACTCAACCTGGCTTAACAGGATCCCAGTATTGTCACTTCAGCTGTGACCTAGCATGTTACCAGTCTTAAGCAATCTGGTTAACCTATGAACACAAACACATGCGGGATTATGGCCAGACCCTGTATATGACTAACTGCTTACTGTGCATAAGTCAGGAGGTGAGGTCAGCAAGGGAGTTGTGTACAGGACTACACATGACACCAATACATAGAATTAGTCAGACTACTTGGTACTTACCAATAGCATGTGCCATGCTATTTTGTAGTAATAATAATAATAATAATAATAATAATAATAATAATAATAATAATAATAATAATAATAACAACAACATCATCATCATCATCATTATTATAATTATAATAACAGCAGTGGTGAAGAAAACAACACACATGAAACGATACAAAAAACAGGCCTTGTTTGCATACTGACTGCTGTTTCTTCTTGTGGTTGTAGGAATGTACTGAGGAAGCTCCTCTCACAGCCACAGCAGGTAAAAGAGGACGTGCTCTCTCTAGAGGAAATTTTAGCAGAGGGCGTGGAGGGGGAGATGGGGGTACACAGCAGGAATGGAGATATCCCACCCTCTCCCAACCCCAGCCTGGCCTCAGACTGTGGGCAGCCTCGACTCTGCAAGGCTCGTATGAAGGCCCTTCAGGAGGCCTCGTTCTACAGTGCTGAGCATGGCTATCTGGACGTCACCATGGAGCTTCGCTCTCTGGGTAGGTCACCCATATGGGAATGTTAGCATATCCTGTGGAACATGTTTTCTGTCAATAAAGCAAAGCCAGAACAGACCAGGTAGATTGACTGTGTGCTGCCCCCTGCAGGAGTGCCCTGGAAAATGCATGTGTGGCTGGAGTCTCTGCGCAGCGCGCAGCTGCAGTCCAGAGCCGCTGTCACGCTCTCGCTTTTGCGAGATTTCACTTCCATCAAAGAGGAGGATTACTGCGAAGAGCTGCTCTCTGTCGGCCTGCCCCTCATGTTCAGCATTCTTAAGAGCAGCAAGGTACCTAACACACATACTAACATCTCAGGCTCCAGGAATTATGCAGAAGAGTCACATCTGGACTTAAATGATACTAAACATGGTTCTCTGTCTGCATGTGCACAGAATGAAGCTATAATCCAGCAGTTAGGCTCCATTTTCAGTCACTGCTATGGACCTGCTCCCATTCCTCCCATTCCAGAGATGAGGTCCACTCTTTCAGCACAGCTCGGTAACAGAGATGTCTATGTAGAATGATGTTGTTATTGAGTTTTAAGTTTATATGGTATTATTAATACTACTACTTCATCAACTCTGAATTAATCAGGTGTTCTCTGTCTCTGTACACAGACCCTCACTTTCTGAATAATCAGGAGATGTCTGACGTGACATTTCTGGTGGAGGGGAAGCCATTCTATGCTCACAGGGTTTTGCTGATCACAGCATCTGAGAGGTAAGATGTGCCGCCTCCTCACTTAGGGGGATGGAGAAAGGAATGCAATAAGGAGCTCACTGATTATATATATATATATATATATATGTATGTATGTATGTATGTATGTATGTATGTGTGTATGTATGTGTGAGTGTGTGTGTGTGTGTGTGTGTGTGTGTGTGTGTGTGTGTGTGTATGTATGTATGTATGTATGTATGTAAAATAAATAAAGAAATAAACGTGCACTCTCTGTCCAATCAGGTTTAAGGCCCTTCTGGGCTCCAACAATTCCAGTAACTGTCAGCACAGCAAGGATATTGAGATCAGCGATGTGAAATACAGCATTTTTCAGGTACCATCTGCTGCACATTCCTCACTTTCTGCACTGCTTAACAGCCCTGTGCCATAAGATCTGGGGTTGATCATTTTCACATTATATGCTACATTCCTAGGTGATGATGTCTTACTTGTACTGCGGGGGGACAGAATCTCTGAAGCTGCCCATGCCCGAGTTGCTGGAGGTAAGAGAGAGAGAGAGTTCAGGCCTGAACAGCTTGTAACACAAACAGTTGAGCAGTAACAGAGTAATAGACCTGATCTGATCCTGGAAATCTGACAAGCCTCCAGCTGACAACTGGCAAAGAAATGAAATGAATGTCATTTGTGATTTTCATTTGATTACAGTGCATAAAAACAAACGAATGTAACTGATAGCAGAATTGTGTGCTGATAGACATCTCTGTGTATACTGAAATAACTGATTTGAGTTTTTCTCTGCTAGCTGCTGTCAGTGGCCAGTTTGTTCCAGTTGGCAGGACTACAACGGCACTGTGAACAGTTGTGTGCTAAGAACATCGACCTGGACAACGCAGGCAGTATTTACAACACTGCCAAGGTAAGCTGCATGCTCCACAGCTGCAACACAGCCAGAATGAATAGAGAACAGATTTCTGGGGTCATAACAGTGTTTAGTTAAGATATTCAATTGCGCAACTTTATTATACAAATAAAAGCCTTAATGCAAATAAAAGCCTTGTTGTTTATTTTAGACACTGAGCTCACAGGCTGTTGCCAAACAATAGGCTCCAAAAGGAATAGAAAACAAAAAGATATTTTCAATAAAATCAAAATATTCTGAATTTGAATGCAAGTTAATAAAAGAAGAATTTTGTTCCCAGTTAGTTTGTATAATGTCAGGCGGCTCATATGTCATGAAATGTGTAAAGGGCATCTGGTGGGATGGCAAACTACAGTTGTATGCAAAAATTTGTGTGCCCCAGTCAGATTATGTGTGTTCTAAGTGAGAGTAAGTAAACATCCTCTACAGGAAACACAATTTAAAAAAATACTGATTATTTGCTGTAATAAAAAATATATATATTTTATGCAAAAGGTTTTATTGTTTTTACAAATATATTACGCTCAGCCAATAACTAAAAATGGTGCACTAAACTCCACAGAAAAATATCATATTTACAGCAGGCTTGGCTAGCTCTCACACAACACACAGAGAGGTCAAACAGTATAAACGTACCCCTCTGAAACATCCTGCTCCAGCCTGGTTTGCCAAGGTTTGTCTAACCACTTGTTCTACCTAGAGTTTATGGCGGGGCTTAAAGAGACAAGCGCTCTAACAGAGCATTTCCGACAGAGGGTCAATACAGATGTACAGAGATCTTTACGGTTAATATTAAATCTATTCTAGTCAACCCCAAACATAAAATTATCAACGCTGACAATGAGCATAACAGGTCCCCTTTCAGTTGTCCCTGTAGAGGATGTGTTAACTTATTTTCACTCAGAGAAACAACACAACAGTGTAACTAGCTCTGAAGTGTCAAAACCTATACAACTGTATATGACTTACCTGTGAACACCACTACACACACTCTTATCTCTGTACTTCAGGCACATGGGACGGCGGAGCTGAGTGCATACTGTGAGGGCTACTTCCTCCAGCACATGGGTGCGCTTCTGGAGAGAGAGACCTTCCGGGGGCTACTCTGCGGACCCACAGCGCGGTCCAGCCCAGGCAGAGACCAGCTCCTGGAGGAACTGGAGGCTACGCTAACCTGCAGGCTCCGCTCACTCCACACCACCTCTCGCGTGTGAGACCAGAGAGAAGCATGAGATGGAAAATCGAAACTGGACGTGGACATAGACGGAAAAGCCAAAGAGGGAAAAAGAGAGGAAGAAGAAGTACTGTAGAAATAAGAGGACAGTTGAAGAAGAAAGAGGAGCAGGGGAGGTTAACACAGTTGGACACAAAGAAGCTGGATGGAATGGAAGTTGCGCAACAGTGGGCAGAAATAATGACAACCGATTCATGCAATGGGAGTTTGCAACAATGGACAAAGCTGGACGAGTGTGTAAAATACATATACTGAATGCAGCGGCATTCTTGTAGCTAAAGCGATCAACATTTAGAAACTGTAAAATCGTGCTGGAGGAACAGCTCCTCCTCTATACTTTGACAAGCGTCCATTACGTAAAGGGTTCATGTGGAAGGAGTCGTGCTGAAGTGGGAAAAATGACATTTTTATAAGCTAAATTACAACAAATGGAGAAAAGAGTGGACATTTTCTATTTAAAGATAATGTGAGATTATTTAAGTTTCATTTTTATTGTGCTCTATGCCAAACAAATAAAATAATATAACAGTATGTGTTTATTTATTTATTTTTTTAATTGTGAAACTTTAATCAGATAAAACTGTTTTGCTTGTAAAAAAAAAAAAAAAAAAATACTGACCATTATTTACTCACAGCACCACCTGCTGGTACTGAGAAGTACTGACTGGCAGATTCTGCAAGCAGATGAAATGAAACAGCTGGCTGAATGAAACTGGAGTTCCAGTAAATAATGATGTGCAGCTATGAAACCTGAGGTCTTACCTGCAAAGCAACTCCAACTGCAGAGGAGAGAACACATACTGCACTGTGCAAAAGACCACCATTTATTTAATTTCCATTCAAAACGCTCAGTAAGTACCAATCAGTACTGACTGCTGAACATCAGGAAAAAGCCAAAATCCTCATAAACTAAATATATTCTGATTTTCTTTAGTATTTAGTTTCTTCACCTGTTGTCTTTATTACTGCTTCAATTTTTTTGGAGACTCTTCAGTCTTAGAAGATCATTAATCCATAAATCCTTATTCCATATCACATGTTCAGGTTCAGTATTTCAGTACAATGTTTCCTTTCCCCCCTTAAACTTTTCTTTTTTTTAGTATGAGCTTCTTGACAGCTACACAGACTCTGAGGTGTCTTCTCACAGTTGAAGGATGGACAAACACACCTGTTGATTTTTTCAGATCTAAAGCAGAAGTGAATCTTGATTTTCTTCTCACTCTCAGAGATGAAAGGCACCCTATAAATTGTTGGGTGGGATTTGGCGCGAGTTTTTCGGACCACGTCATACTTACAGAGTCAAAAGGAAATTCTGCCTCGATCTTTAGGTCTCAAATGAAAAATGAACCGTATATTGATGAAGGTATAATGATATAATGACCAAGAGAGAAAATTCACTTACATAATCAGAGAACACAACCTTCAATAAAAACTGACTGAGGTCTCTGAATACTGGTCCAACACACTCACAGAGTCTCCTTGAAGGGGTCCTTCTCAGTGAAGGGGTCCAAAGAACAACCCACAATGTTCTTCTGCTCCGAATTCCCAAAATGTACACAAAGCAGCTTTAACTACTGCTTATCTGACGGTGATGGTCGTGGTGGGCTACCAGATTTTTACCAGGTTGTTTTTATTTGGTATATGCTTATATTGTAACTCTTGTTTTATCCCTCATTTTCCTTGACTTTCTCTATTCTTACACACAGATTTTATTTTAGATGCACACTTGTCAGAGAGAACTTTGTCAGTGAGAACTTTGAGAACTTTGGGAGCAGCTTTTGCAAGAGGACACAGCTGTAACTGCTCAGTTTTAAAACGGGAAGGAAAGAGTTAAAGTTGCACTGGCAGTTACTGGTGGACAATACTAAAAGTGTTGAAGGTAACTACACAACTTTCAGCTAATTTTCTTTGCTTCTTTAGCGAGGTTGAGAAATACATTATTTGAATGGCCGTTTTGACTAGATATTAAATAAAAGGTGGTCTTTGTATTTGCACAGTACTGTACTTCATTCACACTGTTCAGCAAAACAGAAGCACACATCAAAGGTAAAAAGTGCTCTTGAGACAGCATACATACACACACACACACATATACACACACACACACACACACAAGGCCACAGACGTTCCTAGTAAGTGAATGAGTTTATTGTTTTGTTTTTTTCTTTTCTTTTTTTTCCGCTCTGAAATTGCTCACAGTTATGTTACAAGGGGTTTTACAGCTTCATGGTTTGTTCCTGCTCTGCGTGGCCAAAGTTAGTCATCTTGCTCGTCATGTTCAGTTGTACGCTACTGTATAAAATAGAATCATTAACAACAGGTATTGCTTCGATTTTGTTCTGTCAAAAAAAGGTCTTACTGTGTGGATCGTAAGACGGATGGAGTTTTCTTTCCTTGTGGAGGTACATGGTACAGACAAGAGGAAGCATCTCAAAACTCAGTGCACTAAAGGACAGGGAAAGAGAGAAGGACAAAAATAGAGGCTAGAATAACAGAGAAAAAAGAGGGGTGTTAAGATTGTGTGTGTTTGTTGTTTTTTTTTTCCCCCTCGAGTAACACAGGGGCAGCAGTAAGGAGCAGAGAAGGAGAGGGGGCGGGTTAACAATTACACTAGCGCCATGCAAAGGAAAGCCAATGTCTGGCATGCACACAGCAATAATACAAGTTAAAAGCAAAGAGCAGGAACCACCCACCCGCTTCACATCTGAAGAAGGCGAGGACAGTCTATTTACAAGAGAACTGATTCGAGAGGAGCTTTTTTTTTTTGTCTCAATCCATTGTACACACACAATGAAACTGACAAATATCGAGAAGAAGCTCATTCCCTCCCCAGAGAGGCTAGACTACATTCTTAAATAACTGTTAAATGACCATTTTTAAACATATACTACAGTTTTTTCCTCATTCAAAGCTAGAAAAGAAAGAAATACTGTCCACAGAATTCTCTTAACTCAAGACATAAGAAAGCTCTTTTTTCTTTTTTTCTTCTTCTTCTGCTTCTCCGAATGAACAAATCTGTGTCACCCCAGTACATACAAGCACTCAAGGATGTAAATAAATAACATTCAGTTCATCTAACATCTTCCTCTCATGTACATAGTCTGGTAGTGATAATAAATTAGAGTTCAGATATGATCAGATATGAATAAATAAGGAAAAAAACAAAAATACAAAAATATCCACGTATGTGTTAAACACCTCCGTCCTCCGTATTCTAATGCTGGTAATCCACATGAGATATTATGGACCGGGATGATCATGGGGCTCTAGTTTAAGCGTAAGGGCTACTCTGAAAGAAGGGCGAAGGAAACAGAGCGTTTCATAACCGAACAATAAGAATAATACAAGGAAACAAAAATGTCATATGTGGCAGCACAAGATTGAAATCTGCATCTACAGAACTAAACAGTTTTACATCTAGACAATTTTGTTATACATAAGAAGTGTACTGGTCTGTACAACAGAACAAATCATTCATTAGTATAATCTCATTAACCTCTACAGCGTTCTCCTTAATATTAACCCCCCTGCCCCCACACACAACCCTACTGGAATAAGCATTTCAGTCTTTTCTCAGCAGTGCTTTTAGATTCAACATATCCAGCTCATTGAAAAGAAAGTCAACATTGAAAGAAAAGAAAAAAATAATAATAATGACACAATACAATCTGTCAAGAGTTTCCATCCCCTTGGGACAATCCGTAATATCTTTTCTCCCCATTTCTCTGTCGTTTTTTTCTTTTGAGTAAATCCCAGAGTTGTGCATGTCCGTCAGTTGTATGTATGCGTCTGTCTTTGTATATGTTATGCAGGCGTGTCGCCCAGTTCCTTGTGAATACGCATTTGTGGATCTAAGTTCGGGCGAGGAAAGGGTGGACGGGTAGGAGAGGAGAGCGTGAGTGTGTGTGTGTGTGTATGTGTGTGTTTTCCTCGTAGGAGCATAAAGACGTTTGGAGAGAGGGAAAGTTAGGAAGGATGAAGCGTCTGGTGTCCTCGGAAATTGGCTCGCGTCGAACAGCGCCCTCTGTCAGCGAGTGTGGGTCAGTGCGGGCGCAGGTGGAGCAGGGGAGCGGGGGTGTTAATAGCTTTTCTGGATAATTCCTGGCAGCAAAAACAAGTCATCACACAGGTGAGGAAGGAAAAAGGTTGGGGGGGGGGGGGTGAGGGAGAGGGGGGGGACAGACGAAAAGACAAAGGCTTCGCTACAAAATGACAATGGCTGGGGAAATGGAAAGGACGGAGCAGGGGAACGCATGGATGTGCTATAATCTGTAAAACTCCTCTTCGCGCGTGTTTACAGTCGTTCCATCATAGAAAAAGAAGCCTATCGCACAAGGATATTTACATCACTGCTGTCGTATTTAAGGTGGGACGGAAACAACGCTCGAGTTATTTCTACAGGGCTACAATGGAACGTCTCCTCTAGGGCTGCTCCTGCGTTCCAACTGAGGCCACCATCCTGGGACTGTCCCTGGCATTGCCCGCTGGGCACTTAGAGTCACTAGGGTCAGGCTCGTGCCGCCGGGCGTTAGGCGGGTGTCTGTTGGGCGTGCCAGGTGGGTGGGGCACCTGGCCGTTCTTCTCGTCTGAAAAAAGTTGTTTAATTACGTCAAAGAAGTTACTCAATGGGCTGCCTAGGTACACAGACGGGGAGAAAAAAAGGAAAAAGAGAGAGAAAGAGAGAGAGAGAGGGAGAGACAGAGAGAGAGAACAAACAAACAAATGAATAATGGGGTTCACGCAAGGAGAAGTGGCCACAGAGCGAGCGAGGGAAAGAGTAGAGGGGGGAGGGCAAGATGGAGAGAATGAGGATAAGAGCACTCAGAGGCACTTCTGCAGCCAAATGATGGCGTTTTCCTCACACGCTAGAATACATACTGGTCCCCGTGGATAATTCCCAGTTATCTTGTTGAACACCTGACTCAAACCAGGACTCTTTATCTGGGCATGCAAATTTAAGTACTTCATTGAAGGACCACTTCAGCGTCTTTCAACCCCATCTCTATGAGTCTCATCTGTAGTGTACAAACAATTACCACATATAATAATGTCAGTGTGTTTTTCTGCATTTAGAAAAGAACCGAAAGTCTGTTTACTAAAAATATACTTATAATAGACGTCTATGAGCATTTACTGAACGCCCTGAATAAACATTTGCATTACAACACTATACAGTGGTATGCAGTTTGGACACCCCTGATCAAACTGCATGTTTTGTTGTGAAAAGTTAACAAGTATTATACTATATAGAGAACACACTTCAGCAAATATGTTTAAAAATAGACATAAATCAACAAATGTTTGTTGAGCTTAATACATGTGGGGGAAAATGAATGTAAATGAAATATCAGCAATATCAGATATTAAAACTGAGAAATGGATTTATTTAAATAAATAAATGTCCATTGCGATTTTAATACCAGCAACATTTTTTTAAAAAGTTGGGACAGGAGGAAGTTCACTAATGTGTTTATCACCTCTTCTATTAACAGAAATGGTTTGGGAAGTGAAGAAACCGATAGCTGTAGTTTTGAAAACGAAGAATAACATAATACTGCTTAATATAAGGCTTCAGCTGCTCAGCCTTTCAGGATCTCCTTAGTGATATTATCAATTTGTAGACTGCAGGCAGAGGCGTTTAACTTTTTTACTGTGGTTTGGCGTCGCACTGCTAAAATATGGTCTTCCCTGAAAAAGAGGTAGCCTGGATGTACCTGTATATACCTATACCGTACATCCGGAAAGTATTCACAGCGCTTCACTTTTTCCACATTTTATGTTACAGCCTGATTCCAAAATGGATTACATACATACTTTTTTTTCATTAAACTGTTACACACAATACACCAAACTGAACAAAGACTGTGAATACTGATGTATATGTAATTTTTATATTTTTTTTTAATTTATATATATATATATATATATATATATATATATATATATATATATATATATATATATATATATATATATATATATATATATTTGTAATAAATTTGCAAAAAACACAAACAAACTTCTTCACTTTGTCATTATGAGGTATTGTGTGTAGAATTTTAAGGGACAAAATAAATGTAATCCATTTTGGAGTAAGGCTGTAACATAACACAATGTGGAAAAAGCTGTGAATACTTTGCGGATGCACTGTTTATCATTTAGAATTGATGGGGCCTTCACAGATGTCACTCATGCCATGCGTACTAATGCATCGCCGCGCCATCTCAGACACTGGGTGTTGAACTGCGCTCTCATAGCAAGCTGGATGGTCTCTCTCCTCTTTAGCTTGGAGGACACAACATCCATGACTTCTCTAAAAATATTTGAAGTTTGATTTGTTGGACTACAGGACACTTTTTGCCTCAGTCCATAAAGAGCTTGGCCCAGAGCAGGCGACAGGGTAACATGTTCCGGTTAATCTCTGGCTTCTTCTTTGCATGTTAGAGTTTTACTTGCATCTGTGAAGCAGACGTTCACAGACGATGGGTTTGAGGAGTGATCCTGAGCCCATGCAGGGAATCAGAATAGTTCATGTTTTTTATGCAGTGCCATCTGAGAGATCACAGCAATCCAGTATTGGTTTTGGGCCTGGTCCCTTAATTTCAGAGGTTTCTCCAGATTCTCTGAATTCCCTGACTCTTTTGGCTGAGTAGTCTTTCAGAGAGTGAACTCCTCCCTTTCTGAAAGACTGTGATGCTCTTTTTTATTCCCAGTCATTTTACTGTCCTGTTGCTAATTAACCTGATTAGTCGTGACCTTTTCCACCAGGCAGAACTTTATCAGTTTTTTGTTGCACCTGTCTTAAAAATGGACATATATTTTTCAAAAAACATTTTTCAGTTTCAACACGTGATATGTTGTATTTGTACTACTTCCTATTAAATATAGGACTTAAATGTAAATATTATTTTTTTATACATTTTGCACATACATACATTTACATTTTGACTGTATAACACAATTCCTAAATTACAACTATTGCATTCTAGCATGAGACATGCAAGAAACAATGTCTTTCCAAGTTTTTCTTATAAACCTTCTTCTCACTTTCAAACACTGAAGCAATATAGTAAAAAATGTCTGCTTCCTTTATTCTGGTATCCATAGACAATTCAGATTTAAAAACTTGTGCAACATCACTGCAAAGGTAATGTGTACACATATTCTTCCCCATGAAAAACTAGTCCTACATCTGAAAGAGCAGACTTGCAGCTATGGCTGGGCAATATGACAATATATATTGTTATAACGCTAACACAACATGCTTTCCTGAACATATCTCCTGTATATCATCAGTACAGAACACAGACTGAGTGCAGGTTTCATTACACAGAGAGCAAAATTACTTTTACTTTTACTATAAAATTACTGTGTTTAACAGGATTTAGGACGTCATGTACAGTACAGTGTGCTAAATTTAGAATAAATGTTGTATCCACAGTTTTGACTGTGAAAAAAAATCTCATGATATATCATAAAAATCTCTGAAAGTATCGCAATATTAGATTTCTTGCCATATCGCCCACCTTTACCCAATTACAGTAATCTTCACACGTGCTCTTCAAAACCATGTGCTTTATGTAGCAACTGCCCAACTGCTTCCACTGTAAGTGTGTTTCAGGTAAACAGGTTTTCTGCTTTTTTCCCCACAAAAAACAAATCGAAACGATTGACATTGGTAACCAGTGGTACAGTACAGCTGAACCAGCTAGAGACTGGGTCAAAAAACACTTTCGTACCCCTTTAAAAGGCCTGTAGGCAGCCTAATAACCAATTTATACACGCGTACTGTGAGTATATGTGTAGTGAAAAGCTTTCTCGTTTAATGTCTCCTCAGTATATATTTTTTCTCTCTCAGCACATTAGCAGGTGGATATTGTGTTTATCTAGGAGTTCTTTCCCTCCTCTAGAGACTCTGAGGGAATATACAGTCATCCTTCTCAGCAAGCCCACCTGCACCCCCATCCACTAGCCTGCAGCCTGAGGCAATTTATACCTGAATGAGAAAAGCTCCAATAGTGTACCACCAGGGGTAGAACTAAACATACCACCAAGCTCACACGCTCTCACACATACACACACACAGCAGCTGGTCCTGATTCTGCAACCATTAAGAAGCAGTGAGACAAATCCTGGATGTATTCATGTGGAATAGAGAGGTGGAGGCTGGACGTTCCTCTAGAGGACGCTACTTGTTATTACCCTGCTGTGCCGAGCCAGCTAAAATAATGAAAATCTGTCTTTATTGAGTGAAGGATGGTACCCACCAGAGCTGCAATGCAGTCTGTTAATATAAATACAAATTTATTTTACACAACCTTTAATATTAAGGGACATATAATGTCTTTATATAACATGGGGGCATATCTGCATGCACAAAATATCTACAAACTGTGCACAGTGTATGAGCAGTAACATATATGAGGAGTAATAAACATGCACACCTGTGCTTGAATAGCCACTAAGTTTATAAAGGAGCACTTCAAGGTGTGGTCTGTGAATATTTCAGAGAATTGTGCTTTTAATTAGAGCATATATATATATATATATATATATATATATATATATATATATATATATATATATATATATATATATATATATATATATAGAAACAGGGTGATTTTAAGTGAGGTGCACGGTAAAACAGAAGTGTTCCTTAAAGGTGAAACACACTGTAGACTTGAAGGAAAATTCCAATGTTTCAGTGTTTCAAATTCCAACTCAAATCAAGCACAAACACAACCTTGCCTGGGCTTTTACAGGGCGCCATAAAAAAGAAACAGTACTGCTTTTAGGACTTCTAATGCAGCAACAACACGCTTCCATCATTTTATTGCTTCTACTGCATCTTACAGTAAGACTTGATACAGAATGCATGTAAACGTACAGCTCAGCTGGGAATGGCAGCCACATGCTCACTGGAATACTGCAGGCAGTCAGGCGCTTCTGATCTTCAAAAAATTGTACTTCCTAGAAGTGCGCTGCCTTTGAAGATCACTGCATACGCACAGCGACCTACTGGTCTATCTAGAAAGTCCTGAACTCATGAACCAGCTCTGAATCCGGCCAGAATACTGTCTATCAAGCTAATAAGTAAATAACAATT
This sequence comes from Megaleporinus macrocephalus, assembly GCA_021613375.1. NCBI lineage: Eukaryota > Metazoa > Chordata > Actinopteri > Characiformes > Anostomidae > Megaleporinus > Megaleporinus macrocephalus. The sequence goes on from CM038702.1 coordinate 51,903,973, forward strand.
AACACAATTATATAATTAAACAAAGAATTTACACAACTGCTGGAGGATGTGATGCAGCTGAACTGTTCGCTTTAAGTTTTAGGCTTGAGTACTATGCCCGGTAGAAGCCTATGTTAAAGATGTCATTTGCAGCATATCTTACTTTAGGCAGGAAATTCAGAAAAAAATATATATATTTGTTTTAAACACATGGAATTTCCTTTTTAAGTGCTCTGTGAGGAGATAACAGAGATCTTACCACACTTTGACTTTGAGACTTTGCCTGTTTTTCCAGTGCACTGCGAATTCTCTGGATATACCAGAAAGGGAAGAATGGGTGAGCGAGAAGGTTTGCAGTCACTCTTACTATGAAAAACCTTAAATAAAATGGGACAATAACAGGAGCCAATAACACTGAAGACCATGTTTAATGCTTGTGCCTGTATAAGCTGTAGGTTATGTGTATACAGTGTATTGTCTCTAAATAGTCTGCATATTGATTATATATTGTGTATGTTGTATATATTGTCTGTAAATTATTGTATATAATAGAGACAATGATTCCTTGCGTGTGGTGACATACCTGGCCTATCAATCTGATTCTGATTAATAATTGATTCATCTTTGTTCTATTTGCGTATGGTCTGTAAAATACATATTGGCAACATTTTCAGGAATGTTATTAACAGTAACAGGCACTAGTCATGAAATATGGTAGATTCCGATTACTGTACAGAGACGATGGCCGATTAAAACAATAATTTAGCTGATTACTGATTCTAATCTAATTACTATTGCTGTGTCCCCTCTGGGGGATGTGCACCCCTATTAAATAAGGCATTTGTGAAATAGAGTTTAATATAAATTCTGTTACATATATCATGAACAAACACAGAACGACTAAAAGGGTCTAATTATGTGATCATTTTGGCTCTTAACCATTTAGAAGTGGAACAAATTAGCTGTTAGCACATGACATTAGTCTGCACAGATGTTTATATCTGAACTAGATTAAGGATCATTGAGCTCAATTTTCACAATCAAAAAACAAGTAAAGTGGATGAAGCTCATTCCCTTGGTATGTTTTTGGAAAGCTAATATAAACCCTGGAGATATTTAAAAACTTCATTTGCATGTGTAGACAAACAAACAAACACACACACACACACACACACACACACACACACACACAACTGTTATTTCCTGGTCTCTAGTTTGTTGTTTGCATAACTGTCAAAACTTAGGAAGCTAGTTTGTGTAGGAGAGCAGCGTACTGGCTCTCCTCTCAGCACACATCTGTACGAGCTCTCGTTCTACAGGCTCTGAGCCGCTCCGTACTGAGTGAAGAGGCGAGGTGGTGGGGCAGTAGCAGAGATGGGCGTGAGAGCAAGTGTGTTTGACAGAGAGAAAGAGAGAGAGAGAGAGAGAGAGAGAGAGGAGGGGGACAGAGCGCCAGAAGAGAGGAATAGGAAATCTAGAGAAAAGCAGGAGGTGGGTAGAGAGAAAGGACAGGGAAGTGGGTGCAGCAGATGTGACACATTGAGTGAGCGGAGATGGTTATTCACTCCAGCCTGGTGCTTCCCCCTCCCTGAAATCACAGCAGACCACCTGAGTCACACTGTTATTGCTCCACTGAGACCTCCCGCAACAGCAGACTCAGATTATTGTTGTTTTTTTTTCTTTCACTAATTCGATTTTGTCAACGATTATTCAACTTTGAGCCACATGTGGTACACCAGTGGTAACCCAATCCCAGCTGGGGGGACCCCCCGCACTTGCAGGTTTTTCATGAGCGAGCACGCTAGGGGGCTTTGTTAATTAGTTAATGAGTTAAATCAGGTGTGCTAGATGAAGGAAAATAAAACACTGCACTCTAAAAATAAGGCTGCAGCTCAACTGGGCTGAAATTACAGAAGGCTCTATCTCACCCGCTGAGGGCTGAGCCAATCAGAAGGAGCTGTGAAACGCAGCCCACATTCTGTCAGTCTCAGCAAACGCTCGATCGCACATTTTCTCTATCACATCTCACATTAACTCCTTTTCAACAACATGAAAAAGCAGCCTCGCTCCCAGTTCGCGTTACGTAATACAAACTACTACACACGTCTACCACCGCCAATGACACATCTTTCTCAGCCGCGGTCTAGTATTTTGGAAAGCAGCTCAATGATGCTGAGCATGGGGTTTTCTGGACTGAGACCTGGAACCACTGAGATTTGGTCAAATCAGCTACGATATCTAAACTGTAGTGTTTTTAATGTTTACTGATTGAAGGCATTTATTACTTAATTGAATATAATGCATGACTGGCGTAACATATCAGTAACATTTAAAATGGCCCATATCAAATACAAACTCATATTTATCATTATTTTCAAATAAAAACTTGATAGCATACATTTTTAAAGTCACTGTCCAGTTCTTACAGTCCACAACTGAAGACTAAGATAATAATAAAATATATATATATATATATATCAAAACCGACGGATTTGCTTACAGCCCTGTGGAAAAGTTTTAGGTAGCTAAACAAGTTGTTTTTAAAAACGTAGGTAATATCTTGTGAGCTAGTTAGAACAACACAAGACTTGGGTCCAGATTTATTCTTGATCCCCCAGCCATCAACATGGACTTGTTGAATTCCATGTGCTAGATGATAACAATATTCGTAGAATATCTGTGTTCACTCTGTTTACACTCACTGTCCATGTAAACATCGTTTTATAATTTATATTTATAATTTTCTTGGGGCACAGTACTCTATATTTGTCTACAACAGTTTAGCTCCACTCAGTAAAGTTTAAAAATTGGCCAACCAATCCAAACAGAGACCAATTCCATACAAACACTTTTCCAAAAAAGCTGGGGCGTGTATAAAAAATACAGAACTCGATGATTAGTGAATTCTGTTTGACCTGAAATTAAGAATCGTATGAAAACTATTTCATGAAACATCAACAGGTTTTTGCCATTCTTCTGTTATACAGGTCTTCAGCTTGATCCTAACAATGTGACACGTTTCAGTGTGAGACAGGTCTAGACTGCAGACAGGCCAGTCTGGCACCTGCACTCTCTGATTATGCAGCCATGCTGTTGTAGCACATGCTGAACGTGGCTTGCTGCTGTCTAGTTAAAATAAGCTCAATAAGTCAAACATTCCTAGTCTTAAATTGCTCCTGACCCAACTTTTAATGTGTTCCAGACATCAGACTGAACATATAATTACAAAAAAACAAGCTGATGAAACATTAAATACAGGTTAAAGTAGATTCATTTCTATTGTAGCTACTGTCCCAGCTTGAATTTGGGTTTGTATAGAAGTCTTAAAGGCACAGTTCAAATTATGACGCATGTTAGTGCTTCAAACTACACAGATAAGAAGACTAGAAGTAAAGAGGACTAAATACATTAATGGAGAAAAATGTGGCCCTTTAAAAAAACTACCGGTAATAGAATTATGAGGAATTATGAGGAATTATGAGGAATTATGAGGTTGCTGTTGTAGGACTTGTTTTGGCTCAGTAGGGGGAGCTGTTATCAAGGAGGTGTGCAAGACACAGGCTTATGGCAATCAGCGTGAGTCAGAAGGAAAAGACATGCATAGAAGAGGGACAAAGACGCTTCTCTTTCTTTTCTCCTTTTCTATCTCACTTTTCTTCTTAATAGAGAACTGGGGGCAGCTCTTTGAGACATTTTGTCTCTAGAACCTTCTTTTTATATAAACCCACCAAATGAGGCAACCGTTTCTTAATTAGTGCCTTTACATATACCTTTACTGTTGAATATGGGAATAGAATCTCCCATGAAAGACTGATCGGATCACCAGGCAGTGGGTCTGTGCACCCATTTCATTCTATTCTCTGGCTCTGTGTGTTCATGTAGAGTCTGATCAATGCATGTTGGGGTGTGGGGGGGATAATGATGGTGGAGGGGCAGGGTAGTGTGGCGGGGGAGGAGGTATCCCTCTCTCTCTGGGTGGCGTTGGGCGCGCTGGCGTGGATCAGAGGTTTGCAGTGCCGTGCTATGAAGTGGTGCGTAGTGGGTGGGCAAGGGGGGTACATGCATGCAGAAAATGAGGGAGAGGAGTGCGTGAAGGAGGGGTGGGTTTACTCACCAGCCAGCTGCTGGACCCCTGGTTGGTCATGTGTGCTTAACAACTGCGTCTGGATCGTCTCAACCACTCGCTTGAAGCGCCGGCTTGGACCTACAAACAGGTCAGATTTAAACTTCATAGACTGTAGATTTTCTATTCAGCTATTAATCCATCGATTAAATATTAGTTTATAAAATGCTGAATCATTAAGATTAATTACAAGGTTATCAATATCAGGGGGTACAATCCAGAAACAACTATAAATGATGTATTTATGAGGGCGGAGAATTGTAGAGCGGACCCACACACAGGTCCTCGCGGTTAATAAAGTAAAGAAATATGATGGCAGTCGGGCTGCTATGTTCAACCAGTTCAGGTTGATAATAATGCACAGAGAACTGGAGCCACCACAGGAGCCTGAAGCACCTTGAACTTCCATTACTGTCTCTCTGAAACAGGAACCTGACTACACTGCCCGTAAGGTTAAATCATAACTGCTGCCCATAGAGTCTCTCAAAAGCCAGATTTGATTTAATGGCTAAAATGAGAAACAATAACAATCCATTAGCTTGTAAAATAACGTGTTTCTATGAGAACAGTCTGACTAATGGTGCTTCCTTTGTTTTTGCTCTGCTTATAATTGCCCGTGAGAGTGCGACAGAAACTTGATGTAATTTGCAGCGGTGATAATTAGAGTGTGGAGCTTATATTAGCACACTGCCTGTTTGAGCACACTGTGATGGGGAGCAGGAAGCCTCGCTGCCTGTTTGAGCACACTGTGATGGGGAGCAGGAAGCCTGGGAATAAGTACATAGCACAAGTCTCTCTCTAACTCTTAGTAGGTGTCTCCCTTGCTTCCCCTACCGAAACTCTTTCTCTCTCTCTCTCTCTCTCTCTCTCTCTCTCTCTCTCTACTGATAACTCTCTCTCTCTCATTTTCTTTTTGCATGTCTTTCTCTGTCTCTCTCATCTCTGTGGGTCTTCTTCTCCCTGTCGTTTGCTTTCTCTATGGGTCTCTTTTTCTCTTTCTCCCTTTCGCTCTCTCGCTCAGTCACTCAGTCAGTTACTCATTCACTCATTATCTCAACACACACTGTCACTCTATTTCTCACTCATTCATTTAATCTCTGTCGCTTATTCATTCAATCACTTGTCACTCACTTTTACTCTGTCACTCAATTTCTTTCACGGTCACTCAGTTCCTCTCACTCAGTCACCCAATTTATGTCACTCAGTCATCCAATTCCTCTCACTCAGTCAGTTTCTCTCACTCAGTCAGTCAATTGCTCTCACTCAGTCACCTAAATCCTTTTACTGTCACTCAATTTCTCTCACTCAGTCACCTAAATCCTTTTACTGTCACTCAATTTCTCTCACTCAGTCACCTAAATCCTTTTACTGTCACTCAATTTCTCTCACTCAGTCACCCCATTTCTTTCACTGTCAGTTCCTCTCACTCAGTCACCCAATTTATGTCACTCAGTCACCCAACTTATGTCACTCAGTCATCCAATTCCTCTCACTCAGTCACCTAAATCCTTTTACTGTCACTCAATTTCTCTCACTCAGTCACCCAATTTCCTTCACTCAGTCACCCAATTTCTCTCAGTCAGTTTCTCTCACTCAGTCCCCCAATTTCTCTCATTCACTCACCCAATTTCTCTCATTCACTCACCCAATTTCTCTCATTCACTCACCCAATTTCTCTCATTCACTCACCTAATTTCTCTCATTCACTCACCCAATTTCTCTCATTCAGTCACCTAATTTCTCTCATTCATTCACCCAATTTCTGTCATTCAGTCACCTAATTTCTCTCATTCACTCACCCAATTTCTCTCATTCAGTCACCCAATTTCTCTCATTCATTCACCCAATTTCTCTCATTCAGTCATCTAATTTCTCTCATTCACTCACCCAATTTCTCTCATTCAGTCACCCAATTTCTCTCATTCATTCACCCAATTTCTCTCGTGACCAGTCATGAGCTGCACTGGGAGATGTACTGGGAGGGGTTTCTGCTGTTAAACATGTCTTGGGGAGACAGATGCATTTACAGTGTGTTTTGGGTGCTTAGTTAGTCCCCTCCCACCCCATCCCAACAAAAGTCAGGATCCCAACAGGACCACCACAGAGGCAGTGACACTGACATGGTGGTGGTGGTGAGTTAGTGTGTGTTGCACTGGTTTGTGTGGATCAGTCACAGCAGTGCTGCTGGAGTTTTGTGTCTGGGTCCACTCACTGTCCAACCCTATAAGACATTTGATTAGACTTTGCTCGTAGATGTAAAGTGCAGTTATATGGTAAGTAAAGCTGATAAAATGAAGAATGAGTGTAGCTAGAAGAAGACGTACTTAATGAAAAGGCCGGTGAGTGTATGTGGCCTGGCCTTACCCAGACGTAATCCTGATAAGCATGAAGTGAGCAGGTGTTAACAGTCAGTCAAGTCAGTC
>CM038702.1:51917997-52105497 GCA_021613375.1 Megaleporinus macrocephalus
AACTGATCTTGTTAATATCTTTACCTATCTTTAACAGGCAATTGAATCTGCCACAGTGTGATACAGGTAACTAGCACACTGCTTAGTTCAACCCCATTTGGTCTACCCTAACAGTAGGAATAAAATGATACCTAAGCTTAGCGTTAGTTTAGCTATCAGCTTAACATCAGGGCTTACAGTGGTTCCCTGCAATAGTATATACAGGTATGGTGCACAGTAAGCTCTTGTATGACATTTCAGAAGTATAGTCCAGCAGTTAGCTGGTTATATCTAATATAATACTTTTGTAGATGAGCCTTCAAATGCCAGACCTGATACAGTATATCCACTGGCCTACCTGGTCTATCATAAAATGAATGAGTTCTCCAAAATTAGCTATAATTAGATCTCCAAAATGACCATCAGACAGCAATTTTTACTGACCATTCAGTTTTTATTTTCAGTTGTTCTGTGACTCTTCTGTATTTCCAGATAGTAGTGTTGATGATTCAACATTTCACCTGATTGTCATAAATTACTGCTTGACAAATGAATTATGCTACTGCCTACTGGCCTGCGAGAGGGTGGGGTTGCAAGGGGCGGGGCATGCTCCTAAGCCCCACTAGCTATCTTGGTGTTTGGACCTCTACGTATAGCCATTGTAAAAATTTAATGTCCTCACAAAGAGAGTACAACAATAGGTTTAGTACAAGCGGTCACTGGTCCTCACAAATGTAACCTTTTTTTGATGAACTAACAGAACATCCTTATGGGTACTAAGACTAAAGTTAGGTTCAGATGTAGGTGTATTACTTGACAACAGTAATACCAAAAATCAATGAGAAATTAATCTTCACATGTCATATAAAACAAATGTGTGTGTGTGTGTGTGTGTGTGTGTGTGTGTGTGTGTAATCAGTCACAGAAACTCACTCTGGGGAAGACTCTGGTGTGAGGCTGGACATCTCTTCTTGGGTCGGAACTGTTCAAAATGATGCAATAAGAACTTACAATTTCAGTCTAAACCACATTTAACTACTGTACATCATGACTGACAACAGAGTCTATTCTCCTTATCACACATATGAACTCTGAGGTGTGGAAATAGGCTGGGCTTGCTGTAGGTCAGGGATTAAGGCTAGGCTGCATGCGTACCTTGCGTTCTGCAGTCAAAGGCAGGCTTGCTATCATTAGTAATGCAAACTAGTTTGCACACAATTGGAGCTGTAACCATGGCAGCAGACAAAATGTCATTTCTGTCACTGCAATAGCCAAAGAAAACCTGCTTATTGTCCATTCTCTTATTACTGTACAGCAAGCGCATGAGTCTTACAACAGATGAGCCTGAGCGGGCAACAAAGTAAATACACAGTCTGAGTAATTGTGCCTTTACTGAAATATGATCATCCTATTATATATACCAAACGATTTTACTTCTCTCTCTTATACGCTCCAGCTGAAATGAAATGGCCACAGCAGACTTTTACAAGAATAGTTTGGTATAATAAAATGTCGGGACATGTTTTCTGCTTATTTGGCTTTGCACTGGAGCTATAAAGCTAATGTAGCTAGTAAGTAATGGAAGCTTATATCCCATTAATTTGTTTCTCCATTTGCTCAGTTACAGGTGCAGACTCTGGACAGATTTTAATATAAATTTTATTTCCAAATTAGAATATTTCCACTGACATACAGTTTTAACATTTAAACATTTAAAAGCACTATAAAAATAAAAATAATACCTCTCCTTTTGGTAGGCCAGTGTTAACTGTAGCTGTTTTGGCTTATCAGTGCTTCATTATCTCAATTCAAATGTTCCACAATATCAGAATGCACGTGTTTTCTATTGCATTTAATGGAATTAGAAATCCACTGAGTTTGCACGCTTCCATTACTTGTTAGCTACAGCAGCTTCACAGCCTAAAAATGTATTGTGTAGATCTTTTATTGAACTCTCAAAGCTGTCAGTCATGTGTCTGAGCACTGTCACTGAGGCTCGGCATACCTTGCAGTTTCCTGCGGTGGAAGCGTGGTGAGCCCAGGAAGCTGTTCTTGATGGAGTTGAGGCGTGTCCTCCAGGGCATGCCCCCAATGGAGGGGCTGGGAGGGGGCGTCGGGGTCGGGGTGCCCGCTGGGCTCTCCTTGGGCGTGTGGACGGGCGTCCCTTTGGGAGTGGGGAGAGGACTGCCCCTGGGGGAGGGGTGGGGGGTCACCTGTATCGTGGGGATAGATTTGGTGCTGTGGTCAGAGCCGGGTACAGGGTGGAAGTGGTGTAGGCGGATTGGGGCGAGAGGCATGACAGGTGAGAAGGGCACTGAGAGTTGAGTTGGCGCAGCGGTGGTGGGGGCAGCCCGGCGCACCAGGGGGCTGCCTGGGATAGGGGACGGCTGAGTCTGGGATGGCGTGGAGGGCTCTGAGCGTGCCGCTGAAATAGGCTGTTGCTCAGTTTCTGGTAATGGGTTGGATCTAGTGGCATGTAGGGGCTTATCGGAGACTTTTGGCTTGGCTGGAAGGGTCTGAGTCTTCGGGCATGTACCCAGGAGCGACTCGGATGCTGAATTTGGCGACAGGGAGTTGGGTGTTGGTGTGTGAACCTCTGTTTGGTTTGCGTGGGACTGTTCAGGAGAATCAACTGGACTAGTGTTGGGAGATAAGGACAATTCGGACGTCTGGGGGGGCACACAGAACTTTCGACCCGGCTATCGGGATGGGAGGGGTAGGCATTGACCAGAAGATAGCAGCACATAGACATGCACAAAGGAACGGCGGCAGGAGAATATTCAACGGCCACAAAGCAACACAAGAACAAGGTCAAGGTTATGGACATTGGAGCAACCACAAGCGGATAAGAAAACACCAAGCCACAGTAAGAAAGAAAAGAAAGAAAACAAGACATGCAGTTAGACAGGACAGGTAGCATCGGCAGGACATTCATGGAGTAAAGTGAAAGAACAGAAACAATTAGGCTTAAAGGCATTCAAAAAGAAGCAGCAGATGGCGAAACGAAGGTCAAAAGTGCTGGTCATTATCATGAAGGTGAAAAGCTGTGGACAGGCCATGGGTCAAGCACGGACGAGGCAGAGTACACGGTGAATCTCGTGCTGTAACATGTGCAACTGAGAACAATGTCACATTTGCGTACTCATCTGAGCCCTCCCGAAGTTACGTAACCCCTAATGTCTGGAGTCTGGCGTCTAGCTTTGGAGCCCAAAATACTCTAATAGTGAACTGCCACTCTGTACAAGTGATTCGGTTCATGAGTTCACTCCAGCGAGGGAGGCGATAAACTTTTGACACCAACGCGCCTCTATTTTTGACTCGACGGAAACAAAATGCGTAAACCGGCTCGTCTGAGTAATGAGGAGCCTCTTAGTCATCGCTCTGGTTCCAAGTAAGGCGGAAAGTTAGGATGTACTAAAAAAACTCTGCAGCCTCCTCACACCAAGACTTAGCAGTCACCTTCGTGTGTATCTGAAGACAGCAGGAGCAGAGCTTTAGGAACGGATTTCTAAAATCAAATTCTTTCAAATCAGCCCTGGTTTCCGTGTCAGGCAGAGTTTTGGGCGAAGGCTGCTGTAATCTGCAAGCGCTCTGAAACAAGTCAGCCAGAAAAGTTCAGCCACAAGCTCCTGGGCTAATCAGAGAGGAAGCTGGATTTTACATGGCCTTCCCTGAGCTGGATTTTCACTGGGCTCAGGACAGAACGGGGGGTAGGCTTAAAAGAGCATGTCTCTGTGGAAGGAGAACAGTGGTACACATATACTCAGAACCCACGTTCCGAGTCTCTTTTCTCAGTCTTTGTGCTTTTATGCCTCATGACTGTGATAATGCTTGAATGGCCCTCAACAACTATAATCACATTTCAGACAGAAACACAATACTACAGCGTGGAAGAGAGACTTCATCCAAATGACTGCTTTCTTTCTAACAGCTCCCACCTCTACAGCGTCGCTGGAATAAGCGGCTGTTAACATACAATTTGGAAGGGACAAAAATGTTTTCGCGTTTAAATCCCAGTGATTCTAGAGATTCGTGACTTCATGGTTAACAACTCATTTCAGAACTCCATTTGATAAAAAAAAAAAAAAGATACACCCAGCATACAGTTACAGCAGAGAGAGAAGAAAATTAATATTTTTTTTTGGCCAACATAGCTCTTTATTTGTCTGTCATGCATGGAGGAGCCTATAATTAAAAGCATTAGCAGATGAACAAAGTAAGTTAACAGCCCCTTTAAGCATGGAGACACTCAACTTGTACTTGCTTTTATTGTCTGTGGCTCAAATTGAACTGATGAGTATTGATTGAAAGTGTACAATGCTGAAGACCTAGGCCCAAGTTATGCAGACACATGCCTGCTTTGGTTTGTGTTTTGATGATAGTATAGTAAAGACATTTCCATATCTCTTTTTTATAAAGAGATATCTCATCATGCCTGATTACAGGGTGGAGTCTGGTCATAGTGTTATGACAGCGTGCTATCAAAACCTGGTCGTGTACATTGTGGGAACATTTCAGGAAGACCAGACCAACAAAAGAGATCCAGAACTGTGTAAGTCTTCTGTTTTCAGGGAACCTCTGTTATTTATTTAATTTCTAATCAATTTTTATTATAAACACAAACCTATTCAGAGGAACTAAATACAATATGATATCATTCCACGCTTTTCAGGGATATTAAGTTCAGTACTGGTTGCATTTTCTGCTTCTCAGGATTATAGTAATGCCAAAAATATTCAAATTAATGCTGAGGTCTGGGGTGGTCAGTCCACTGTTCTGAGAACATCAGCACCACCCTTCTAATTTACAGTGTTGCCTTCTCACAGTGGAAGACGGGGTTAAAACACCTGATGTTTTTTTAGCTGTAAATAAAAAATGGAGCCTGCGTTCTCTCTCTCTCTCTCTCAAAGTTGAGAGCTTGCAGTGCTGTTTATCTGATAGGGTGCAGTTTTGGTGGTCTACCAGCTCTTACACAGATATGAAGAGTTCTCTCCACATCTTTTCAGTTTTTCTCCTTCCTTATATCTAATCTCCTCAGAAATATCTCCTGAACTTAAGGACTGGAAATGATTTAGTGACTGTAAACTGAATTAATGAAGGGTGGTCTCTGACTGTATGAGCGCTGAATGAATTAATACGGTGCATGTGAGTGAGATATGAAAAGGGTGATGGTGTCGGGTGCTGGCAGCAGAAGCGAGGGATATAAGGCATCATAGAGCGACAGAGGTAAAGAGGGGCACTCACCCGTGGACTGCTGAGTGGACTGGTGGAGAGACCCGATGATGCTCCACTGATTGAGCGCGATCTGCAGACACACACACACACAGAGCAACATGTAGAAGACTATCATGTCAGAGACACATGCAGAAGCAGGTTACAGACACAGCAGAGATCTGCTGCCAGGCTCTAGACGCAAAAAGACTGAGAGAGGGTTGTAGAGAAATCTGGGCTGGCAGTGATGAAACAAATCCAACACGCACACACACCACACTGACACTAAACAAAGGATAATCTATGTCACTATTATCGATGACAAATCTCCTCAAGCCGCTCTGCTCAGGCTGGGAGGCAGAGGCGTAGACTGATAAACTTAACAAAGCAGTGTCTTCCTTTGTCTTTCCAGTGTTATCACTCATCCTGAGCTCAGGCCTGTTGTTCTTCTCTGCCAACAGATGTCCGCACAGACACCGGCGCACGTTTCAATCACCTCCGAGGAGGAGCAAATGAATTATCAGTCACCAATCTGTCTTCATCAGGAGAGATGGTCGTCCGTGCAGACGGAGCCCAGCTGTTCCGCTTCTTTCGTGTCACTTTTTCCCCTCTCTCCATCTCTCTTTTCCCTCTATCCCTCTTATTCTATACCCTGTTATTCTGCTTGTCACTCATTTCCTTCCAGCTTTTCCCTCCATCCATGCCTTCATCACCCTTTCCTTCATCTCCCCCTCTCTGTGTTTCACCTCCTCTGTAGCTCAGGAGCCACTGATTACTCAATTCAGTTCTATAGGGCTTTTTATGGACATCAAGATAGAGACAGACAGACCGACCCACAGACAGGCAGACAGACAGACCCACAGACAGACAGACAGACAGACAGACAGACAGACCCACAGACAGACAGACAGACCCACAGACAGACAGACAGACAGACAGACAGACAGACCCACAGACAGACAGACAGACCCACAGACAGACAGACAGACCCACAGACAGACAGACAGACAGACAGACAGACAGACTGACCCACAGACAGACAGACAGACAGACCCACAGACAGACAGGCAGACAGACAGACCCACAGACAGACAGACAGGCAGACAGACAGACCCACAGACAGACAGACAGACAGACAGACAGACAGACCCACAGACAGACAGACAGACAGACAGACCCACAGACAGACAGACAGACAGACAGACAGACAGACAGACAGACAGACGGAGAGGTACAACGAGGGAAACTGAGAAAAAAAGAGGGTTAGAGAGACTTTAAGAGACTGAAAAAAGACACGCAAGACAGCAAGATACAGACAGAAAGAAAAGGGAAGGCACAAAGAGAGGAAGACTGAGAGAGAGAGAAAAAACAGAGTAGAGAGATGTAAGAGGCAGCAAAAGTGAAAGGGAAAAAAAGAGCAAGAGAGAAAGAAAGACAGACCTAGAGAACAGAAATACAGAGAGAAAGCAAATAAGACAGAGAAACATAAAAGCAGAGAGAGAGAGAGAGAGAGAGACAGAGAGAGAGCGAGCAAGAGACATAGAGAGAGAGAGAGAGAGAGAGAGAGAGACAGAGAGAGAGAGAGAGAGACAGAGAGAGAGAGAGAGAGAGAGTGAGAGACTAAAATACAATGCTAAAACTTTAGGAGGTTGTGGCTGTGCGTGTGCGGTGAGCAGTAGGACAGCGGGCTGACCGGTGCTAAAAATAGCTCATGTCTCATAACCTGCACTTCTCTGGAGGAGTTAGTGGAACGTTGTTCACTGCATTGCTCATTCATACAGCCAGAATATCACACTGGTACACAGAACAGCACACACACACACTCGCACACACACACACACACATCACATAGACACACACATACACACACACACATCACATACACACACATACACACATATACACACACACACATCACATACACACAACAGCACACACACACACACACACACACATACACACATACACACACACACACACACACATCACACACACACACACATCACATACACACACACACACATCACATACACACACACACACACACATCACATACACACAACAGCACACACACACACACACATATACACGCACACACACACACACATACACACACACACATACACATACACGCACACACACACACACATACACACACACACATCACATACACACACATACACATCACATACACACACACACACATCACATACACACAACAGCACACACACACACACACACACATACACGCACACACACACACACATACACACACACACATCACATACACACACATACACATCACATACACACACACACATCACATACACATACATGCACACACACACATCACATACACACACACACATCACATACACACACATACACATCACATACACACACACATCACATACACACAACAGCACACACACATCACATACACACACAGAACAGCACACACACATCTCACACACACACACACACCACATACACACACACTTACACATTCTTCAATGATGAATACTGAGTGTGTGTGTGTGTGTGAGAGAGAGAGAGACAGAGAGAGAGAGAGAGAATGAAAACGAGCTAGCACAGAGTGCAGGATCATTGGACAAAAGCCAATATAATTAAGAGATTTAATTTAATTAACAGAATCTATAATGTTTCAGTACTAAAGTTCAAACTATTGTAGATCGCTTCATTTATAACCTTTCTTGAAAAAGCTTAATGTATGCATTTTTGTACTTTACCAACATGTTGTCATGGTAAGACACACACCGGGTGTGTCTCAAAACCTACTGAGCTGTCTGTATAGACAGAATTTACGTGATAGCATGCGCGCTCTCAACATGTAGGCTGTCCCAATTCTTAGATATCTTAAACATGCTGTCTACCTTATTTTGACCTGATTTTAAGGAAGCATCGAACGCTTCCTGAGGCAATCCCATGATGCAACTTTTTCCCAACACGGCGGACAAAAGCTAGTAGCGGAGAAGTCATCTTCAAATGTAGGTTGTTCCGATTTACTCTGGTGTTTTATTGTGTTTCCTGTTGTGCAGCCACACAAAAAGCCTTTTATTTGCAACTTTGCAACGAGTCGCTGACCATTTTATACACAAGCCATTAGCATTTATACTAACGGATTTTAGCATTTATGCTAGCGGATTTTTAAGATGGCCGGTAGCTTAGCAACTAGCTAAACCACCGGTCGCGTGCTGCAGTGGGCGGGAACGAGCCGTGGCGCAGTCTCTCTGTAACTAGAGCGTCTCAGTAATCTGTTTATGAGGAGAGATGTTAAGTGTTAAGTAGAACACTGCTACTTAAACAGCTGCCCACCTAGACAGTGTCACCATTACACATATTTTTTTGCCACGATTTGATGTTTTTTGGAACAGGTATGTATGTAACCTCAGGTGTTACTGTAGTTTATACTTGTTACTCTACCTTCAGTGTAACTGCAGATTATTAACTTAATGTTAATACTTTATATTTGGCCTATTTGCACTTTATAATGTGAACTTTAGATGTTTTATCTAATTATAGTTCAAAATCTTAACACTGCTGCTTATACTTTACACTAGTTACAGATTACTGACAGGATTTATAAAATGAGCACTGCTACACTACCTTTGGAGCATGTTTATATTAGGTCTAATTGTAGTTTATAATCTGAAAATTACACTCTACAAATGATATAATACCAATAATAATTGGAATATTGCTACTTTATATTGGGTCTAATACCATTAATAATCTAATTATTGCTACTTTATATTGGGTCTAATCAAAGTTTATAATCTTAATATTGCTCCGCCTCATAATTTAAATACTGCTACTTGAATTGTGAAACTTGAAAGGGCATCATATTTTAGGATTATGAACTGAATTCATGCTCTGTGCACTCTAAAAGCTGTAAAAGTTCAATGAACTAATTTCAAGCGATTGTAGTCGTAGCAAAGATATTCAGCATGAGAGAATTTTGCAGAAATATTATTTAAATGTAAATACAATAACTGAAATATCTTTCCGTGTTATGCTTTCACGGAGGAAAATCACTCCAAATAAACTCTTGATCTTCATATGGTGGGATTTAAGCGAGAGTGTCCTTGTCATCTGAAATTATGCAGTGATTAATAAAGCTCGTTTCAACTGTATACATAGTACCGGGAGACTAGCGCTTCGCGTGGGTGGTATGACGGCTTAATAAAATAACTGGGTAAATGTCACCTGAGGCTACAGTCTCGCTAACTGGGCCCATCAGGCTGTGGTGGATCTGCAGTATGCTGCTTCTGCAAACAGCCCGGACGGCAGTTTGCTGCGCAGTCTGTAGGGCCTCTTGTTGGCGAGTGTTTGAGGCGGATCCAGAATGCCACAGGGCAGCTCACTAAAGCAGCGAGAGGGGGCGGACGAGTGGAAGAGACAGGAAGGGCGCCAGGAATCACATTAACCAACGCAGCCCGACCCAAAGCCATGATGGGATTAAAGCAGCAGCTCAGTGCAGGGAGAGAGGCCAGACTGAGGTCTGACCAAATACACGGGTGGAGAAAGTGCTGAGTAAGAGAAACAAATCCGCACTGTGTTGATAATGACTGGCACAAATAAGCATGCCCATCAAAGAAATCAGAAACAGCCGTATCAGCAAAACTGATGTAGCTTGATAATAACCAAACACAGACGGGTGACACATTAAAGGGGCAACTTTGACACCCGTCTGTATTTGGTTATTATCGAGCTATATTATTTTTGCTGATACGACTTTTGAAGATTTCTTTGACTGGATATTTATTTCGCAAGTCAAGATACAGACAGTCAAAGAAATCCTCCACAGAGATTTCAGCCAATAGAACTTATAATGCTTATAAGCCACACAGAAATATCAAAAATATCTATGCAAGCCTTGGAGCCAACTGCTGTTTACAACTTTCCTTCTCTTTTTAAACGTGGCTAATACGTCAAGTTTTCAGAAGAATGAAAGTGTAAATCCATGGCCATCGCTATCATCTATACACTTTTATTTTATGTGATCCCTACACTATCTCCCCACAAACACCAGACCTTTCCATCAGCTGTTCAGAGAGATCGAACGTGTCACAAAATAGATTTCAAAGCCTGTTTTCTTTCTGATATGCTCTGATCTCGAGTTCTCTAAAGCCCAGAGATCTAAAGGTCTCGGAGTCTGAAAAGTTTTCTGTTAGAGAGAGATAGCACAAAAAAAGGAGCTCACGTGCACACATACACGCGCACACACACAAATGCATGTAATACACATAGCACACTCATAGAAAGCCATACTGATGCACAGACACACACACACAAAACCCCAAATCATCATACAACCCATTTCCAATTCTAAAGCAGATGCAGACAGTGCTTTCAAAGGGTTCAGAGAGTGCTAGACAGAAAAAAAATATATAAACGTACCAACAAAAAAAAAATAGCAACTGGCATCAAATCATCTATTGAAAATGAATAAGAACAGAGAAAGTACAAAGTCTAGAGGAACTCTAGCTGTTTACCCAATATCTGTGAAGCAGAAGTGGTTCAAACAAAACACACTATCTAGCAGGGGCAGAATATGAAGATGCAGGGAAGCTTTTCTCTTTTTATTCCAGGGGTGTTACGAACGTGTATCAGAAATAAGGGAGCAAGACAGTGACCGTGGGAGAGCGACAGAATGGAACAAGAGCAAAGGCATCTACATACGCACATCAGAACACTTCTTAAAAAATAAAACAGGTGCAAAAACAAAAGGCTTCATTTGCACAACAATGTTGAAGAACCACATGCCGTCTATTTTAGTGATTGAGATGTGTGAGCGCGAAGAACCTTTTTCAAGTTTACAGAACCTCCAAACAATACCTGAGACCATGACCATACCTGAGAACAGAGCTATTAAGAAAGGAAACTGTTTACTGGTTGAAATGTAAGTGGGAACGCTCAACATGGTGGCTGCATTAGGAAAAGTCCTGGCCTTCAAAAACAAAACTAGTTACTAAACTGAAAGTTTGGTGGAAGTCAGATTTACTTAGACACTGACGAGAGAGAGATGAGCAACAAAAAAGTTTAAACTAGCTCAAAACATCACTAAACTGATGACACACTAGCAAAAAAGGTTAATAAATACAAATATTTTCTTTTAGCCTGAGCTAATGTAGCCAAACGGCATCTGTTGGAATAAGCATTTTTTAATATTTATGTAGGGTTATGTCAGACTTCATGATAAGCTTATGTAGGTGTCATGTTGCCTTATGAACAGGACCCCAAAATAGAGTGTTGTTCAATTTATTTTACTCTGTTACATATACAGTGCTGTGCAGAAGTTTTAGGTACCTAAGATTATTGCTTAAAGCCTTTTGGTTCAGCAATAAGTGTATTTTCACCAGTAAAAACACATATACACTACCGCTCAAAAGTTTGGGATCACAGTGAAATGTTCTTGTTTTAATGGAGTATCTTCTTCCTTAACACAACAATGGACTGACGGGTCTCTAAAGAAAGATGTTTCTTTCTGGCCATTTTGAGTCGGTCAGCAAGCCATCAACTGCTGATGCTTCAGATACTAAACTAACCTAGAATGTTGTTCTCCCTTTTCTGCTCACTGCTCAACCAGTTTGTCCAATAACATCCTTAACTTGGATTGGCGGCCGTACCAGGAGATTTAGACAGAGGACTGAGAATTACTGATAATAGGACTAAATGCAAATAAGCCTCTATACAAAAATAGTCTTTAATACAAACATTTTTATTCTTTAAAAAATCATCTGATACACTTAAATTAAGTGTGAAATGGACAATATTGCATGGAAATTACATGAGTTGCATGAAAACTGCATGAAATGAAATTCTAAAGTGATCCTAAACTTTTGAGCGGTAGTGTATCATTTAAACAGATGGAAATAAAATAAATGCAAAACAAAGCAGCATGGATATCTTACTTTGAAATACGTAAATAATATCTAAGCAGATATTATATGAGAACTGTAAATAATTAATACTGTGTTGATTCCACAAGGAAAAGCTTGGAAAGGGTTAAATAAACACACTGACATCTGTAAAACCACTACTTACTGTATTAATACTATCGTGTTTTAATGAGTCAATAAAATGTCCCCAAGGGTCCAAAACTCTTGCACAGTACTATAAAAATTAAAATCGAATATTATGCGGAGATTCTTCACAACTAAAGTGGTTCTTCTAAGGACGAGTTTTGCCATAATATTTTGTGATTACGTGGTTTAATTCTATGGTAAATGAATTGAAGCCATGAATTACCATCACAAATACATCGTCACTGTGGCAGCAGTCATTCTTTGCACTGTGTTCAGATTTCATGATGAGCAAAGCAACATAAACAGCTTCCATT
Organism: Megaleporinus macrocephalus; assembly: GCA_021613375.1. Classification (NCBI taxonomy): domain Eukaryota; kingdom Metazoa; phylum Chordata; class Actinopteri; order Characiformes; family Anostomidae; genus Megaleporinus; species Megaleporinus macrocephalus. The sequence continues at coordinate 51,930,551 of CM038702.1, forward strand.
CATGTCCTTTAGAAGTTAAGACTACTTTTTCATTCTCATGTGAAGTTACCATTTTAAAGATTTTGTTTTGGGAGCAAACATATACATTTATTAGCTACGTTTCAAATATAAAAAAACAATATCAGTTAAACAATAACCACTTAATAATAATTTCGACTGCTGGTAGCTGAGTGCTATGAAACTGGGAATGAAATAAATAAAAGCGAGTGTAATCACTGTTGAAATCGAGGTGGTCTGTCGTAAGAAGGTATCCAGAAATGTGATGCAGGAGATGAAGAGACATATATGTTTTTTTCCTATTGCTATGCAGCTGCCTTCTCTTACCACTCTATTACCTTTTAATGATATTTTTAAAAGCCCCAGTTGCCTTATGTATCATTCTGGGGGTCAGGTCATCTGGAGTCAATTCCCAATTTCATTTCTGCCATCAGCCCCATCCTGACATTTGAGTAGGAATGAAAGATGTGTAATGAAAGGGCAGGCTGGGAATGAGCAGGGAAATGAAAGTGTGGGACACCAACTGTGTTCCTGTGTGGCGGCCAGGAGCGCGACCAGGAGCGCGGCCAGAGCACTGCTGATGAACAAACAGGACAAAAAGAACAACAGCCAGATGTGATGAAATCCTCCTGGACCCGGGCTCATCCAGCGTGACCGGGTCGGTCCAAGAAAGCTGGCCCGGCAACAAAGGAAGCTCATTCTAACAGTTTCATACTGCACAAAACTGCCCACTCAAGATATTTCAAAGCCAATTTGAGGTCTTTTGTTTTGGCTGGTTGAAAAGAACCGAAGTGGAAAAGCAACACTGCATCTTTGTGGTGGGTGTAGTAAGGGCCGTGTAGGGGTCAGACAGGTAGTTATATGGCAGTACCTTTCCTCTTTGCTGCACCTGGGGTGGGCGTCAGAGATATCCAAGCTTTTACTGAACACTGTTTTACTACAGCAAGAGACAAAGTGAACACACAGTCAGGGTCTCCATGCAGTCCTGCGCAATATACCCATTCTGCTCTTCTACAGGCCAAACAAACAAACAAACCCTACCCTAACTACCCTCTCTCGTGTTTGTGTGCGTGGGTCTGACCAATATACACACGATCACATAGTGTACATATACACATACAAAAGAATCTGATAACTGCAGCAAATCATATTTTGTTAATAATTCATTAAAAATGTATTTAATCTCGAAACAGAAAACCGGTCTACACAAGTCACTGAATAATCAGATTTCTTTGTAAGTACATGATGTATAGAACTCTATTCCAGCCAATAAACACAACACATAATTATTTTGTGATGTCAAGGGGTTTACTGCTTAAAACATTTTTATGGCTACAAATTTTCCACCATTTGGGAATTTGTCACTATTTCACAGCTTAGTGGTGAATGAAGTCTTAATTTAAGTTTATTGATTGACAGGCAGCTCTTTTCTGTCCATTAATAATATACATACACTAAACAACTAGATTAATTATTAATTAAGACCTTAGGTTTTCAAGGATTTCCAGAAATCTAATAATCAAATAATGATTGTATTGTTAATGTGCAAGTAAATACACTGACTGACACCAATGGCTGGTTTTAAAAGTAAAAAAAAATGTAGACAACAAATAATATCAGCACATATACTTTAATATCTTTAAATATTAAATAGACTAACATCAGTTACGCTGAAAAGGGCTTTACTGAAAGTAACACATACACCGACTGCCTACACTCCTCGTATCTACATTCAATGTCTATTTTATTTGGCTCTGTATTTCTGTAATCTGATTCTTTGCATACTTTGTTAGCCCCCTTTACCCTGTTATTTAATGGTCAGAACCTCCACAAAGCAGGTGGCACTGATGTGGTGGTGGCGTGTTAATAGTGTATTGCACTGGTACGAGTGGATCAGACACAGCAGAGCTGCTATAGTTTTATATTTCTTAGTGTCACTGCTGCACTGAGAATAGTCCAGCCAGCAGGGCTGTGGCCAGCGACCTGTGACCACTAAAGAACAACCTGTTTAGCAACAGGTGAGCTACTGTCTCCGACTTTACATCTATAAGGTGGATAAATAAGGTAGTAGCGTCTAATAGACTGGACAGTGAGTGGACAAAGCTTAAAACTTAAAACAGTGCTGATCCACTCGCACCAGTACAACACACGCCAACACATCACCACCAGGTCAGTGTCACTGCAGTGCTGAGAATGATCCACCACCCAAATAGTACCTGCAGTCTGCAGACTACAGTCTGTAATTGTAGAACTACAAAGTGCAGATCAAACTGATGATGGATGCAGATACATCCGTGGCTAGTGTATGATTCAAACCAAATAAACAGAAAACAAACTATTTTTAAGTGTTAATAATAATGTAGCACAGTGACACGTTCACTGGATTATAGAAATTGTTAGGTTTGGATGCTTTGGTTCATGTCACAGTGATAGTGTTTTTAACCAAGTTTACCAGTTCATTCTTTACAACAACAACAACAACAACAATAATAATAATAATAATAACAATAATAATAACAATAATGCCAGCATATTACAAAACATATGCAAATGTGCTTGTTGAAGTTTGCGTGTTAAAGTAACCCTAATCCAACTGTCCAAACAATATATTGGTCAGGCCCATTTGTGTGTGTGCGTGTGTGTGTGTGTGTGTGTGTGTGCATGTGTGCGCACATACAGCACAGTGCTTAGCTCTGGCAGAATAAACAAAGCCACCCAGTTGGGACTTACTGCTGGAGACGAATTAATGTTTTCTGATCTTCTCTAATGTGTTTTATTGGATTATTCACTCAATTGAACAACCTGAGCTGTGTTAGAAGGAGCCAAGTTAAACTACAGTAATTAACAGTTCTGCAGCCTGCTGAGAGAGAACATCTGTGAATAGAGCAATCGCTCGTAATAACTGTAGCTATCCAACAGGCATCCAAACTCTCTAGAAGGTGAAAAATTACGATAAAACACAAAGAAGATAAACACATTCAGATGATTCAGAGACTGAGGTTTGCCTACTCCATTCAAGTGAGTTCTTCAGACAGTTAATGGAGTAATCAGTGCCACACTTCAGTGGGGAAAGAAATTACACACGGGGTGGCATGCAGAGACACCTGACCAGATGTGAATATACAGCGTGTGTGTTTTGCTGCACCTCTGTCCGTGCTGCGTCATGTCGATGGCTCGCCGTGCTGGCACAGGTGATCCTCCGTCTGTCACACTCAGCACCTCCATGGACTTACGCTCTGGCCTCCTCTTGCCATGTCGGTTCAACATGGGGGAGTCTACTCGCTTCCTTGGGGGATCTACAGACAGACAGACACACACACACACACACACACACACACACACACACACACACACACACAGCATTTCAAATGCAGTCCCACAAGAACAACACTAGCTCCATCCACAGTCGATATAAAGCACTGATCTGGAAAGCTTCATTCAGCAGCTCCATTTGATCCCAGATTGATCATTGCTGTGAGTGCTTACTGCAATTAAGCTATTCTGGTGCCCACTGGGGCCTGCTCGTGTTCACTAGGAAGTGTATCAAAAATAGAGTAAGAAAGTGTGGAGAACTGTGACCGCTTTTTCCACAACTGCAGCGCTGCCTAATTTATCAAATTACTGACCCAGCATACACTGCAGTCCATATTGTAACTGGACCATGACAACTTTTGCTGTTCTAATTCTGTACGCCAGCACAGCGGATTTGAAGTGAAACAATGAGTATGCGGTTAAAAAGTGTAGCATGTCAGCTTTAATACGAGAGCTTTAATGTATATGTGGGACGTTATTCTGTGTGTGTGTGTTTAAACCTTATTCCTGTGCCACATAATACTTTGATAGCTTTCAGCCTATATAAATGATCATTTCTGCCTTTTAATTCCTTAATGCAGCATCCTCATACAACATGCATGTGGGAATCAATAACAATAACAATAAAATAAATAGTCTTTAGAATTGGGATGCTTTAATGCTTTTGTGCTAATGTTTGTAATCGATCTGCCGATTGCATGAAAGAAATGCTTCAGTCACAGGATCCTATTAGAAATTACAATAATTACTTATGCTAATAAAGGCAATTTATGTTTCCACTTATTTAATTTCGTTCATGCTCTCAAGTACAGGTATAAGAGCATAAAGCAAAGCCAATACAGAGTAATGTTCCATGAGAAAATCTGTTAATTCACTTGTTTTTTAAACCAGCTCCTCGTTTGGTATGTTGGTACTAAGCTAGCGGGGTTGGCTCAGTATGATGTTGGATTCTGATGTCAGTTATAAGTTAAATAAAGAGATTTTAAGGCTGCAACACATTCTTATCAAGCTCTTCTTTCTGTGATGGGTTGAATGTTTGTCTTTTATCATCAGAAGATTCTGCTGACTTGCTTGGCCTACTCTGATGAGAGCCTCTAGTTATAAGGAGAATAGAAAGTCTGTTAGCAGCAAGCAGTCATTTTAAACTGGCAGTTTTTCCTCTGGTCTTAATTTAAAGGTACAGATTTTAACAATACTAAGCTTTTTCACCGGTTTTGTTTATGAATATCCACACTTTCCTAAAAGGTTTATGCTCGTAAAATTCCTGTTTTTGCCAGACTGTCAGTTTCACTCTGCGGAAACAGCTGCAAACTGCATGATATCCCTGAAATGCTTCAGGGACATTTAATGGGACGTAAAAACAATAATTTAACAAGTAAGCACATTATTTTTTGTGACTTGCTAAAACAGTAATAAACAACAGACTGGATATTTTAGCCATAACCCTAAAAATACTGCAGTCATATAAAAAAGCAGCTTCAATTATAGAGCATAGTTAATACATACACTATAATATGCTATGAATTGTATCTAAATTGATTTGCATATAAATGAAATAGTATAACTGTGTCACAGTATATTGCCAAAACATGATGCTTGAGTAACAAAAGTAATAAAAACACTAAAATTAACACCTTTTTATATTTGTTATGATTTTTTTTTCAATTACAGTAATTGTACAGTAAAAGTACAGAAATGTGTGAGGACACATTAACTGAGAAAATCAATGAAACATAATCTGGGGCACCCACGACCCACATCCCACCCTTAAAGTGGTGAGGGACTCCACTGACGGCATACCTATATCATTGCGTGGGGGGAGGTTTTGGTCTTCATGGCTGGGGTACCTCTCCTTCCGGTCCAGCAGGAGGAAATAGATCATCTTCTCCTGGTTGTCACTGAGGGGATGGCAAAAGAAAACGAGAGACTGGTGTAAGACCAACTGCTGTAACTGGTCCTGGAAGGACACTCACTCATAACAGAGAACACCAGTCAGAGATGTATTTACCAAGTATCTCCATTTACTATGTACACAGAGCGAAGCAATACAAACAGGCTTTAGATCAGTCCTCCAACTGTGTGACGGTGTAGAAACACCAGCCCGGGGTCCATTTATCAGAGTCAGAGACAGTAAGAGGCTGCAGTGAGGAGCAGGCTGGCGATGAGTGTGCCACTTCAGTATGATATATGAGCCCTCCACCTTACATCCCTAACACAGCTCCACCATCCAGCAGCATCTCAGTCCTGAAATACTCTGCTCCCACACGCATATCAGCACAAAAAAAATGGAAAGATGGCAAAAAAAGCAAAAAGCACCTCAATAGAGAAAGAGAATGACTCAAAGGAGCAGATTTGAAGGGAAAAATAGGCGTACTTTGAGGCTAGGGAAATAACTGAAGCACCGCCTCAGCGCCCATCATAATGTAAGTGCTGTTTGACGAATGACTTGTCCGAAAGACCGAAAGGCTCAGGGTCTTTCTGTGTGATGGGTGCAGAAGGCTGTGTTGGTGTCTGCGCATACTCATGGGGTTTTGAATGGGCCAGCAAAGGCAAACATTTCTCGCTCTGACCAGTCCTTTCATTATAGCTTCATTTTCTCGCCTCCCGCTTGGAATCAAGTGGATTTATCTGTGGTTTATATTACTACTAGGCAAACATTTAGCAATAATGATGTAATAAGCTTCACAGTAGTTGCTAAATAATTTATACTAATCACTTAATGATGAATAATAGGCCTCCAGTTTAAAGGGCACATTTCTTGTGCTTATACATTTGAGAGTGCTAACCAACCCACAACCTGTGAACCCAGACAGTTTTCTGTTGGCTGCCTGAATCAGAAAACATGGGAGCCAACAAATCATTCGGATTAGGCTCCCCTTGTTATATAAATTGGATGACTCCTCACAATAACCTGGCACCTGTCCGGCTTCTTATTAGAATCTTCCTGTTTCACCTTAAATGGTGCAGCAGCTATGCTAATGCCTCAGGCTGCCTTTCGAGCTTCTTGTTACAATTTTCCTCTTCCACCTTAAATAATGTAGTAGTTATGCTGGAACCTCAGAACATTTTTTCTAGCTTCTAATTAGAATTTTTCTGTTCCACCTTAAATGGTGTAGAAGTACTGTTGATGCCATTTCTGTTCTACCTTAAATGTTGAGGGAGCTCTGCTGGCAGCTCAGGCTACCTGCTAAACCTCTTATTCCAATTTTCTTATTCCACCTTCAATGGTACAGCATTTTACAGGCAATATATATATATATATAATATAACAGCAGTTACTAATATTAATATATTAATAACTTCTGTGTCATTTAAGATGGAGTGAGAAAATTTAATTAAATCAAAGGTTGTATGATGTAGTAGCATAATGAATGCTGGGTACTGTAGTAAGAGAACATTGATAGATGAAAACATCAAAAAGATTGTCAGTAAAATGTTGCACAACAGAATATCACACAACGCAACAAATAACTTCTTAAATGCCAGCTTCAGCGCAGGGTCTCTTTCAACACCCCAGACTCCAGATCAGTGCAGAGCCACTCACTCATCTGACAACAGGTCCTTCATCAGCTTGTTCTTGTCCCGGAAGCAGCCGAGCGAGTGCATGCTCTCCAACACGTCTGGGTCGATGTCGTCGGCCGACGGCAGGCTCCTGATGGCCACCTTCCTGGGCACAGGCTGCTCGGGCTCTGGCTCATTCTTCCCCCCGCTGCAACAACGGCCGACAAACACAAGCACTGACCAGCAGCTCATTGTAAAAGAACAAAGATGTACAGAAATATACTGATCTGAATCTGCCAGACTTTAACTGTGACTTTTCTTATGTTGTTACTCGTAATTGTATGCCTGTTGGTGGCAGTTTCAGTTTCATGGACATGTTAACATCTGACATCTGTACTCGATCAGGTGTATAAAGTTTGTTCCTTTATCCTGCATGATGCTGCCAATGGAGAAAAACCTGGTCTCATTATTCTTTGACAGGCAGCCCTATTTGTTTTGTTTTCTCTCCAAGATCTCACTTTCACCTGGTCATTTCATGCATCTTTAGCATGAGGGTTATATTGAGACAGGGATTATCCACATAAAAAACAACTGTCACATTGAGAACAGACTAAAATCCCATCATTCTAACCACTTCAGGGGGTGGTGTGAGACAGATGTTCTGCAATTGTAAATAGATCTGCGTCTTAAAGCCATGTTTGACAATCAGTACCTCACATTACATTACTTAATAGCATGTATATGTCTATGAACATAATTACAAAAACAGCTGCTTCCTGTAAACATCATCTGTCAAAGTGAATGCCTTCCATTAAATCTAAGTTCAAAGAAGAACAAACTTAAAAAACTTCTTTTTCCTAACAAGAACTGTGATTTTTTTTCAAAGGATACAAGGAACAACACAGATAGCTTGTTGTGTTGTTAGATGAATTGCATGTGACCCAGCACCTTGAATCCAGTTTCAGGTCCTGAATTTTGGGGAAACTTTAACATTTCAGTTTCCTTAATTCCTCAGATGCTTCAACTTTAACAGATATTCATAGTATGTTTGTGACAACAACTTCCAATAAATGTATAGCTCGTATATGTGTCAGAACTTTCTGTTTTTCCCAAAACATTGTAATCTTTGTGCTTTATTCTCTTGGAATGTTTTGTTGAAAGTCTGAGACAAGACCAAGTCCAAACAATGTGGAGACTGGGCTTGAGACCGAGACACGAATACAATCAAAGTCCAGATTATTCAGGAACTGAACGTCAGCAGGATGTATAATGCAAAAATCACACCTTGTACATTTAACTTCTTTTTATATTTGTTTGTTTGTTTTTCTTTTTAATGAAGCAGCAACTCTCTTTTCACTTGCACTTTTAAATTAAATTGTATTGAATTGAACTGAACTGAGATCAGGACATAGTCCAGATACAGGCTGCATTAAAGAGCAGGTGTAAACAGGGTCTGAGACCTGGTGTTACCATCTGCGGGAAACATGGCAGGATGATGTAGCAGCTCAAAACATAAGCATTCTGCCTGAAAGTGCAGGTGATTGGGGCGTCCATGGAGAGTCAGCTCAACGTGTCTTTGACCACGGAGAGGGTCTGAGACAGGGGGACCTGTCAACTCCGTCCACTACATTCTTTCTTTTTCTTTCTTTCTCTCTTTCTCCCTCGGAAGCCATACTGCAGGGCGTATAAGCAGACAGCTAAACCCCGACAGGCCTGTAGGATCCTGTCCTTGTTGGTGACATGTGTCTGTGCTATTCATCTAATATACACACACACACACACAATACACTTTCATCTCTGTTTCCCTTACACCCCCCCCCCCCCCCCCCCCCCCCCCCCCCCACCTCCTTACAGAGTGTTGCATTAGCATTAGCAGAGTTCCCTCACTGTCACACAAACATAACACAGTCAGGGAGATGCACTTACATGTACCATGTGTGCTTCTGGATCAGTTCTAACTGCAAGAGGAGAAAAAAAAGAGAAAAGTCAGCTTCACACCCTCAACATCCTCATCACAGCATTTAAAACAGTTTGAAAGGAGAGATTACTCTACAGAGGACGTCCACAGCACAGACAACTCCCATCACCCTGAATCTGAGAGCAAATGAATCAGCCTTACAGAGACAAATGATTTACAGCTCAAAGATGAAACCACAGAAGATGAACAATCAACATTTGCATAACTGTGTCTAAAGAGGTCAATTGTAGCAATATTCATAAATGAGCATGCACACGCACACGCACGCGCACACTCACACACTGTCTTTCTCTCTCTCTCTAACACACACGCACACACACACACACACACTGTCTCTCTCTCTCTCTCTAACACACACATGCACACACACACACACACTGTCTCTCTCTCTCTCTCTAACACACACATGCACACACACACTGTCTTTCTCTCTCTCTCTAACACACGCGCACACACACACACTGTCTCTCTCTCTCTCTCTCTCTAACACACACACGCACACACACACACACACACTGTCTCTCTCTCTCTCTCTCTAACACACACATGCACACACACACACACACACTGTCTTTCTCTCTCTCTCTCTAACACACACGCACACACACACACTGTCTCTCTCTCTCTCTCTCTCTAACACACACATGCACACACACACACACACACAGTCTCTCTCTCTCTCTCTAACACACACATGCACACACACACTGTCTCTCTCTCTCTCTCTCTCTCTCTCTCTAACACACACATGCACACACACACACACACACACACACACACTGTCTCTCTCTCTCTCTCTAACACACACATGCACACACACACTGTCTCTCTCTCTCTCTCTCTCTCTCTAACACACACATGCACACACACACACACACACACTGTCTCTCTCTCTCTCTCTAACACACACATGCACACACACACTGTCTCTCTCTCTCTCTCTCTCTCTCTCTCTCTCTCTCTCTCTAACACACACATGCACACACACACACACACACACACACACACTGTCTCTCTCTCTCTCTCTAACACACACATGCACACACACACTGTCTCTCTCTCTCTCTCTCTCTCTCTCTAACACACACATGCACACACACACACACACACACACACACACACTGTCTCTCTCTCTCTCTCTCTAACACACACATGCACACACACACTGTCTCTCTCTCACTCTCTCTCTCTCTCTCTCTCTAACACACACATGCACACACACACACACACACACACACACACTGTCTCTCTCTCTCTCTCTAACACACACATGCACACACACACTGTCTCTCTCTCTCTCTCTCTCTCTCTCTCTAACACACACATGCACACACACACACTGTCTCTCTCTCTCTCTCTAACACACACATGCACACACACACTGTCTCTCTCTCTCTCTCTCTCTCTCTCTCTCTCTCTCTCTAACACACACATGCACACACACACACACACTGTCTCTCTCTCTCTCTCTCTAACACACTCATGCGCACACACACACACACACACACACACACACACACACACACTGTCTTTCTCTCTCTAACACACAGGCGCACACACACACACACACACACACTGTCTCTCTCTAACACACACATGTGCACACACACGCAGGCGCACACACACCCACACTGTCTCTCTATCTAACACACACATGCACACAAACACGCACACACACACACTCTGTCTCTATCTCTGACACACACTTGCACGCATGCACACACACACTGTCTCTCTCTGACACACACACTGTCTCTCTCTCTGACACACACATGCACGCACACACACTGTCTCTCTCTGACACACACATACACACACAGTCTCTCTTTGACACACGCACGCACGCATGCACACACACACTCTGTCTCTCTCTGACACACACATGCACACACACACTCTGTCTCTCTCTGACACACACATGCACACACACACTGTCTCTCTCTCTGACACAAACATGCACACACACGCACTCTGTCTCTCTCTGACACACACACACACACTGTCTCTCCTTCTGACACACACACACACACTTTGTATCTCTCTCTCTCTCTCACACACACACACACACACACACACACACACAGAACAACTACTGTGTTAGAAGCATAGAGATATTATACAGTAATATATATCGTCACTGTCCAAAGAAACACATGTATCTCCAAAACAGCAACTTTACAGGAGAGACCAAAAACCATCTTTACCTTCAGTGTAAGTCAATGGAACCAGACGTTTCTCTGAGCTAATTTGGAGCATTTCTATTGGTCCATTCGTCATAAAATTGTCACACGATGTAAAAAGCAGCTGTCAGGTTTAAATGATTTAGAAAAATAAAAATTGTCAAAAATTGAGATACATGTTTTTCTTTGGGCAGCGATGATGTGCAGTGCGGTACTTGACGAACATATAAGCCTGTCCAGCAAAAACTAGATATAAGCAGCACTGTGTGCCAGTGGAGGGGTTATAACAAGTAAAATAGACTATAGGTTCAGACCAATCATAAATCCTTCATTTCAAATGAATGTTTAATGTCTTTGTTCATAATCTGTGTTTATTTAACTTATAAACAACATTAATGGCTTGAATCACATTTCAGTAAGCCTGTACTGAAGCTGTCAGCATACTTTACTAGTCTCATCACTTTTTGTTTCAAGTATTAAAGCCAAATCATCAGATTACAGTTTTTCATATAACAGCTGTGCATCATTTCTATCCATTTTCACAGAATGTGGCCTCAAGGCACATAAAACCCATAAAGAACCCTGTTATTTTTTAAATAATGAATTATTTTAATAAGTAGGTCTGTTATATGCAAGAAATGTGAACCAAACATTGTCTTGATGATACGTGCACTGGAGGGTTAACATTACTTAAAACAACAATTTCACCTTTAAGAAGTTTGAGTTTACAAGAACAAGAGTATTTTATATTAATTTATTTAATATTTAATATTAGTTCATTCATTTTTGCTTCCAGCTCACTGAGAATGAGATGGGTACTTCTGTAAAAGGTGCAGATGGTAAACCAACAGATTTCACATTTGTGTTTGTGAACAGAAACATGATATATAAAAATTATGAAATATTGGGAAATTGTGGAAATTGTCATTGTTTGCAGTTGAAACAAAAATTTGGAACGTGTAGATTTGAAGCTGTCAATGTAAAATGTATGTGTGATGTATTTTATTTTAGTAATTGATACAATTACTAAATTACTAAAACTAGTAAATGATAAAAAAATCACTGTATTTGTAAGTGTAATGATCAGTGCTCTGGAATGCTGTTCTGGACTGAGGATGCTGCTGCTGCCTTAGTTTCATGGGACATGTTGTACCAGGGAACAGGAAAGATTTCAGGAATGAACTGTGATGTAACACTGAGGAGAATGACCACAGGCTCTGTCCTCTCTGTATCTTTCAGTGCAGTGGCTTGCATTTCATATGAACTCCACACTGCTGTGTCCTACACTGACATTCTGTTAGGAAATACATAATTTTACAGAGAGAGAGAGAGAGAGAGAGAGAGGGGAAAAGAGAGAGGGGGAAGAAAAAGAGAGAAGGAGAGAGACAAAGAGAGAGGGGCAAGATAGAGAGAGAAAGAGAGAGAGGGGAAGAGAGAAAGATAGGGAGCGAGAGAGAAGGAGAGGGAAGGAGAGAGAGAGAGAGAGAGAGAGAAAGAGAGAGAGAAAAAGAGAGAGACAGACCGCTGAGAAGTGCTGCTGTGTAAATTTCAAGACTGCAATGTTTGTGTAACACACTAATTGGCTTACATTATTTGTTCATTTCTTTCACTGTCAAAACGTTTCAGTGCACTGGCTATTTGAAGGACGCTAAATTGCCCTCACACTGTAATTTTAATACATATTAACATAATAACAATAAATATTAACACTACAAACAACGTAAAAATGCCAACTTAATGCACAAATTAGGCCAGGTTATTAAAATACAGTACTGGTGAGAAAATAACACATTTGATGTAAAATAATATATTTGAAGTAGTTTGTTGCCGGAGATGTCAGATTTCAGACGGTCACAGCAATTCACTGTGATTTTCATATAATTATATAGAATATATCTTGTGTATGTTTTGTATAGTCCTTTATATATTTCAGTTATTACTAAATGTAGACATTCTAGCCTATTTTTACTTCAATATTGTCTATTTATTGTATGTTTGCACTGTTTTACATATATAATGCTGCCCTGCTGTATAGTTTTATCTGAGCCTCAGCCAAGCATTTCAATGTATGTTATGTCCTGACATGATGTGCAAATGACAAATAAACTTGAAGCTAGAATGAAAATTAAGGCAACAACCTACACTTATACACTGGATGTATAATGTGGGGAACAAAGCCTGAAGCATCCTTGTATTTTAGAACCTGCTCCTGTAAATCTACATAGCTCTGCACAGCTGCGCTCTACAGGGTGGAGTTTATAGAAAGTCAACCTACATTTAGTTTATGTGCCACAAGCCTTGCAGTATGTGCATTTATTGGTATTATTTATTTAATCATGAGAATCAGAGTAAAGTACCTTCACGTTTGCTTTCTTTCACAAGATAATCACCTCCACAGAACCTCACTGCTCCAGAGAGCGTAACTTTAAAAGCTTTAGAAATTCTATTTTAAGTGTCTAGATGTTAAGACACAGTCTGAATGCAGTTCGTCTGATGGCAGTTAAATGAGTCTTTGTTTTTTCATTTGTAGATGTTTTACGTACAGTCACTGTTTATTTGCAGAATTTAACATAATGGGGAAAATGTGGCATGTGCAACAGTTTCTTTTTTTTTTAGATTATAAACATAAACACATTTAAATACCATATGTGTTAACATTTGCATACGACTGTAAACATTTCATGTACGTTCTCTCCCCTGTAACCCTGTTTTGGAAACTGCCAACAATGATTTGTGGGTGGTCATCTTGCATGTCTGTCAAAGAAGTGAAGGACAATATGAGAAAATGTTATCAACGTCCCTGCTGTGGAAACAAATCTCCAAAATAAAACGTACTCGACTTTTAATGCAAGTCAATGTAACCAGATTTTGTTTAAGTCATTCTGGGTCTTTTCCTTTAGCCCACTCATCATGAAACTCACTACACAATGTAAAAGACAACAGCCATTTTCAAATATTGTCAAAACCAGAAAACCAGAGGTGGAGGTCTAGATTTCTACCTAAAGATCATATCATCAAGCCATTAGACACACAGCATGATTAGTGCAGTACGTGAAACCCCTTTAACTTGCTAAATCACTGCACTCATAGATTTTACTACTGAGTCTTTACTGGTGTTTCAAATCGCATCCTCAGACAAATGGAACATCGTGGTTTTCATATTAAATATCATGTGTTTAAGAACTGTGATACTACATCTTTACCATATCGCCCACCCCCCATGTCAAAGTGGGATAACTTTAAGCACAGCACTAAGGGTGCCATGCCCAACATTGCGCTCAGTCCTACAGCAGAGGTCTCTCTATAATCACAGCCCTCTGAATATCCTTCAGGTCCCCTTTAGTGAGCACTTGAAAGCTTAAAGATCTGGAGCCGTTGGACCTGGGTGTCTGAGCTCAGCACGCACTGGCCCTCTGCAGTATCTTAACATGCATTATGCCTCTCTCTCTCTCTCTCTCTCTCTCTCTCTCTCTCTCTCTCTCTTTCTCTCTCTCTCTCTCTCTCTCTCTCTCTCTCTCTCTCTCTCTCTCTCTCTCTCTCTCTCTCTCTCTCTCTCTCTCTCTCTCTCTCTCTCTCTCTCTCTCTCTCTCTCTCTCTCAGAGTGGCCGAGTGGAGCGGGGTCGCGCAACACAGTGATAGATAGCCTCGCGCACGTCTGTGATATTAGCATTCATTGAAGAACGTTAGAGCACAAATGCAGCGCGAAGAGACAAAAGGGTCACAGTGTAGCTAGAGGTGTGTGCGCTGATCGGCTAAGCTCGCTATCTCAATATGCACACTGCTCCACAAACAGAGCAGCCAGCGCTACAACAAAGGGCAAAGCCACGAGCACCAGTCTGCCTTTGAACCGTCAGACAAGATTTATTATTTATATTTCCAGACGTGCCGTCCCTCCCTCTCTCTCTCTTTCTGTCTCTCTCTCTTTCTGTCTCAAGCCATGTATCATTATCTGCACCTATTCCAAAGTCACAATGTCAAGGTTGCTCGCCACGTCCAACGGAGTGCAAGACAGCATAGAGAGACAGAGCCAGCATGGAAAAGCAGAAGTGCGTACCCGGTTCATATGAATTTTTAGAACATTACTAACTTCAGACTGGTGTAGGCTGAGCAGTGTTGAGACGTGTCTGATTTATTATAGAATCTCTCATTACACCCTCATGATAATACACTGACAGTATGACATCCAGTTGGCACAAGGGCAATGAATATTGTACAGCGGGTAATAAGCTGTTGGAACCAGACAGGGCTGGGGCGGTTTTGTCCCGGCCATTTGTGCCAACTGTATGTCACTGCAAGCGAGTTAGGTTTAGAGAATGACGCGTGATAACAAACATGTTTACACAATGAAAATTAAACTTGCTTCATATTTCCAAAGCATGACGCCTTCAGTGTCTTAAAAGGTACTGTGCAGGTAGATCTTTGTTCACCAGGCATGTACAGCAGGGGTGTTTAATTAGAGTTCAGTAAGGTCCACCTAGAGAAGATTTCCTCAGGACCGTCTGGACCGTCATCATTTGAAGTTGTCTTATGACTCAGTGGTGTATCCTGTTTACTGAAGTAGCCTAGTATCAGCATCTTATACCATCAGCTACTGAAACACCAACACATCACACATACTGTTCAGTATATTTCAGTATATTTACTGTTTAACTGCTGAACTGAAATGCTGAACTTAATAAATGCTTTTTTCATCACTTTAAGTAAAAACAAGAGCTACATTTAAAATGTTTTTGAAAAAAAGTGGATCATAAAGTTCTTATTTCTAATAAAAAAGGAAAATAAAATGTTTAGTCTTGTTAACTGAGTCTTGCATCTTAACAGTTTATTTCTCTCTTGTATTTCTCCACACTTTCTCTTGCTCTGTAAGAGAAGTGAGCTCTTGGTTGTCCAGCCAGGACTTTAAACCTGGGCTGAAACTGTGTTAGGACCATTCTCACATACAGATGAGATAACCAGGCTGTTCTGAGTGGATCTGTCTCGGTCCACTCCTGGTTGAAAAGTTGTCAACTTTTTTTTTTTTTTTTTAAGAACACGCTGTCTGACTTGCTTAATTCTCTGACTACTGCTTCTCGCATGTGTGCGCGCTGTGCTCCCGAGTCTGCACAGATCTGATTGGCTGAGGAGCGCGTTCACTGATTTTACTACACACGCGATTGGTCTGTGAGTTTACTGCGCCGCAAAGCCTGTATACCGTAAAGACAAGAAAAGCTCCGCCGCCTAAAACAAACACTGTCAACATTAAATCCTTCTTAATAGTTTATCAGTTTGGGTCAGCATTGGACAACGTCTGGGTCCGGACCACGGTCCATCTATTAGTGACCTCTGATATAGAAGGTCCAATTAAAAAAGGTATAAGAGTGAATCTTTATCTTTAAAACAGAAAAATAAAACAAAAAGACCTGAGGTTTATGGAGTGAGATAAATAGAATATGAAAGAGCTATACTGCTGGTACTGAAAAGCCCAGTCACAGTTTATTATTTTCTTAAAGCTAATAAAAATGTAACAGTATTAGCTGCATGGAAACAGCACAGAAACTGTTTACAAGTAAGAGCGAATCATGAAGAAACTAATTAGGGCTGAAACAATTCCTTGAGAAACTTGAGCGACTTGATTACTCAGAGTCATTAATGTTCATTTCTGGCACCAAAGCTTCATTTAATCCTTATAACTGTATACAGCTCACTGTGTTGATGCACAATGCACTTATGCTGTGGGCTCATGACATGAAGAAGACGTGATTTGATGGTGCGAATGGCAAATCTGAGAAAGAGTGAGGAAATAGTGAAGGGCCAGCAGAAGAGACGGGTCAGAGGACACAAGAGAAACGATACAGGGCTTTGGCTATAACATGAATCACACTGGGTAAGCCAGTGAAAAAGAATGTGCTCATGCAATTGTATACAAAACTTTGAACACTCACTATATGTTGATCACAACATGTTTTACAAATCAGTACCTCCTCCTCCCTCCTTACATCAAACTTTGGCATCAAACTTTGGCATCCCTTTACTTGCCAACAACAGTCTCCAGCAGTGGAGAGCAGTGCCAGAGGTAACAGTAGTTTTGCTCACTATCTTTGTGAAGTGTAAAGTGGTATTATGAGACGGCTCGCGCTGGGCCACGCTGATTAGCAGTCTAACTGCAGCAGATATCTTTGCAACACGATACTCAGAGGTCCTTGACACACCATCAAAGCTGTTTCTTTATCACATTCTCGTAATTCATCTTGGAATGTTTTAAAAATGAACATACTTATTGATTTTATCATCTTATATATTGCTAATGTTAATGTTACCTTGCGTCAGGTCTGCTCTGTGAGCTGTGGGAGGCAATGAACCAGACTTAAGGTAACATTAACATCAGAATATAACGTATGTCAGTGATGACTGATAACGACTGTATATTAGTTATGGCTGTATGTAATGACTACCTAAGAACTTCAGTCAGTGGGAGCTGGTTTTGGTGTAAGTTAGCTAAGTTTTGGATCTGCATTATTATTAAGTCACAACACACACACACACTCACACACAGACACACACACACAAGAACATGTAACCTTTACAAACACAGAGATGCATAAAATACCACAGAAAGTAAAACATCAGGTGGTGTAGGTAGCAAACGGACCAATCCAATACAGCAGGTATAGTAAAACAAAACTTTTTACTACTTTTTATCTCAACTTAAACTATGAAAGTTAATCTCTAGAAGTAAAAGCAATTAGGTTATCTTGTTTAATTGCCTCTCGCCAATCACACACATTTTATTATTCATTTTGATTAAAACATTCAAAAAAGTCATAGCAATGTAAAACTGCCCTTGACTAAGCTTATTTGTTATTGTGTTCACTGTAGGATACCATACACCGTATCACACCAGCAACAACAAAAAAGAAACATCTACTTTGTGCTTACATATACAATCACCAGCAAAACTCTTGGCGCGTCTGGTAAAGTGACATTTTGCTGTAAGCTGTATTTAAGCTTGTTCCATGCACAGGAAGAAAAACAACAAAACATGTCATTTGACTGAAGGTGCTGAAACTCTTAAATACAACTGCACAGTAATGTAATGTAGCTATTATCTCATTTTCACTGAAGCATATTTATTTAGATTTAAGTAAGACTGTGACACAGTAGCCTCATTTTCATTTCAGTACAGGTTCTGTACCCCTGTTTATAACTGTGGCAGTCCAGGAAAGAAGCGAATCCCAAACCTACTGGAGACGTGCTGTTTACCGAGACCGAGGGTTGAGTTAGAAGAAGAATGGGCTAACCGTTAGTCGTTTGCTAGCGTCCACCTCTATCATCCCTCGTAGAAGGTTCTGGCAGTCTGGAGGAATGAAGTGCGGCATGTGAAACACCCCCAGCTTCACTTTTTCTAACAAGTTTCGTAAATTATCGTCATCAAACGGCAGGGCTCCCTGCGGGAAAGAGCACAAACGAGAAACAGAGAAAAGTGAAATTTAGGCCAGTGAGGAGTATTTAGAGATCAATTAGAGAGTTAACATGAAAAGCAGGATCTTAAAAAAAAAGAAAGAAATAAGAAAAAAGTCAAAAAATAGAGCAGAAGCAACTTTTTGCACAATTAGCTTCGCCTGGCACCTCTCTTGTTAACTGAGCAGTTCATCAGCGCTGCTGACACTCTACAGACGTTTGTGTTTGATGAATGGCTGCTCCGTGGCTAAGCCAGGCTCATATAACTGATGATCAGAAGACAGCCTAACTACAGGGGAGAGAAGCCGTCAAACAGAATCAAACAAATAGTGTTTTAACCAACTGGGCTGAGGGGCTAGACTACGTGCGCAGCTCCTGGCGCACTATTCCTTCACTCTTTTACTCTGATAAAAACGAAGCAATTTCTTTGCAGAAAACAACTTTGGTAGAGGCTAAGGAAGATGGAAATAAGGGGAATAGCAACAAGATAAAATCAAATAACAATACCAAACAGGCAAGCTAGAGAGAGCATGTAGACTCCAGCCCCAGTAGCAGAGCCTGGAAGGATTTTCTTGATTCTGCAGAAAATTACATTGCCAACAGAGTCCATCTGCAGTATTTATTTAGGAGTTCACACCTTCAACATTGTGCATTCCAACAGATACTACTACATGGCACTGCAGTACATACAAATCTTTAACCAAGAAAGGGAAAAGAAGAAAACAGAACTAAAAGAGAAGACAGGAAAATCCACTGTTAAATTTGAGAGGACATATTTGCCCTTGTACTGGCAGTACAGTGGCATATGAAATATGGACAGCGTCATTAATTTAGAATGTTCTCAACACTGATCACAAGGTCTCCTCGTCCTGGAACAGCTAGTATTGCAGCAAACGTTCTTCAAGAGCAGATTCTGCTACATTTTCCATTGATTGTCTACTGAAGACAGAAGGCCTCTTAATAGTCATTTGATCAACAGCAATAAGAGCAAACATCAATAGTTATGGACTACATTTCACAATTCATACTGGAAATGACATTAAACGATGTGCCATTGCAAATGTAAACAGAGGTTTAAACACACCTGGTAAATTATATGGTGATTAACAATAAAATAATAAATAAACTATTTTTTTGGGATATTATAATAAAAATGTTATACACAGGCCTGCCCAAACTTTTGCAATGTGCCTGTTCTTAAACACAGTGGTGTAAAAGATTCTAGAGAGTGGGGATATACTGTGCTGTCTTAGGGATTACCACCCCAACATGTGCATCTACCCACATACAAGTAGACCGCAATCTGAGCGGGATTTGTCATATAGAACGCTAGAAAAGTCACATGACTAGGACGTGATTTATCATGAGAATCATGAGTTTGATGACTTGAAGCTTTGTAACCTGATTTTAGCACCAATTATTCAGACTTTGACCTGGTCTTGAGCCTTTTAATTAAAAAAGAATTAAGGGGAGGTGAGTCTGTCTTAAATTAAAATCTGACCCTGGACTAGTCTTTCTTAAATTAGAACCTGATTGGAGACTCGCCTGTCTCAAATTAGAGCTTGACCTGGGACTAGCCTGTCTTGATTTATAACTTGACTCAGGACTTGACTCGAGAATAGACTTTCTTGAATTAGAACTTGCCTCAGGACTAGTCCATCTTAAATAAAAACTTGGGACAAGCCTGTCTTGAATTAGAACTTGACTCTGGACTGGCCTGTCTTGAATTTGAACTTGACTCATGACTAGCCTGTCTTGAATTAGAATTTGACTCAGGACTAGCCTGTCTTGAATTAGAATTTTACTCAGGACTAGACTGTCTTGAATTAGAACTTTGACTTGAGACTGGCCTGTCTTAAATTAGAACTTGGGACTAGTTTGTCTTAAATAAGAACTTGGGACTAGTTTGTCTTAAATAAGAACTTGGGACTAGTTTGTCTTAAATAAGAACTTGGGACTAGTTTGTCTTAAATAAGAACCTAGGACTAGTTTGTCTTAAATAAGAACTTGGGACTAGTTTGTCTTAAATAAGAACCTAGGACTAGTTTGTCTTAGATAAGAACCTAGGACTAGTTTGTCTTAAATAAGAACCTAGGACTAGTTTGTTTTAAATAATAACTTGGGACTAGTTTGTCTTAAATAAGAACTTGGGACTAGTTTGTTTTAAATAAGAACTTGGGAGTAGTTTGTCTTAAATAAGAACTTGGGAGTAGTTTGTTTTAAATAATAACTTGGGACTAGTTTGTCTTAAATAAGAACCTAGGACTAGTTTGTCTTGAATAAGAACTTGGGACTAGTTTGTTTTAAATAAGAACTTGGGAGTAGTTTGTCTTAAATAAGAACCTAGGACTAGTTTGTCTTAAATAAGAACTTGAGACTAGTTTGACTTAAATAAGAACTTGGGACTAGTTTGTCTTAAATAAGAACTTGGGACTAGTTTGTCTTGAATAAGAACTTGGGACTAATTTGTTTTAAATAATAACTTGGGACTAGTTTGTCTTAAATAAGAACCTAGGACTAGTTTGTCTTGAATAAGAACTTGGGACTAGTTTGTTTTAAATAAGAACTTGGGAGTAGTTTGTCTTAAATAAGAACCTAGGACTAGTTTGTCTTAAATAAGAACTTGAGACTAGTTTGACTTAAATAAGAACTTGGGACTAGTTTGTCTTAAATAAGAACTTGGGACTAGTTTGTTTTAAATAAGAACTTGGGAGTAGTTTGTCTTAAATAAGAACCTAGGACTAGTTTGTCTTAAATAAGAACTTGAGACTAGTTTGACTTAAATAAGAACTTGGGACTAGTTTGTCTTAAATAAAATGAGTTGGAAACTGACAGAGAATTGCTGAGAGACTTTACTAGTTCATTTACTAACATGCATCAAATGTAAAACTCATCAACAGAATAAAACAATGAAATATATATCAGTGATCTGCTGGACTGGAACATGGTTCCACTCATTCCTACACTACTGCCATTCAGTTGCTATAAGTTATCTGGCAAACTTTCTATTAATTTCATCAGTGACTGTAAAGCATGACCGCAGGAATAAGACTGACTGCATCTGTGCCCTGCTTCAATAGTGTTAGTCCAACTAGAAACCGGCCAGCACTCACCACCAAGAGAGCAAACAGAATGACCCCACAGCTCCATACGTCTGCTTTCCTCCCATCATATTTCTCCCCCTGAGAAAAAGAGAAAGAGACCGAGAGGCAAAATTAGAGGTTACATTCAACTTATTAAAAAGACATATATAAGTATGTGAAACATAATTAGCGAGCTCTGTCAGTACAAACTCACCCGGATGACCTCAGGACAGGCGTAGTGAGGTGACCTGTGGAGAAAAGAGGAGGACACCAGTCACTTCTAGTTATCAGACTCTCAAGGGGGGAAAAGGCCACATACTAATTGTGCTCAAACTGTATATATGACAGTTTCTCATAAAACAGCTGCTAGCAGGGGCCGGGTGGAGGAGGCTGCAGACAATCCCGAGCCTAACAAATGTCCCGGTAATTCCTTTATTATGTGCTGCCATGCTCCCCGATCATTTATCTGTCGTGAATAATCCTCCTCTGCTGTGTGCTGCTGCTGTACTGATCAGATCCCTTCAACTGTGCGTGAACAAGGGGCTTTCGTTAGACACAATACTGTCAGACGCGTTCAGGAGAAATAACGATAACACGCGAGCTGTCAAGGTTCACAATAACAAACGCACTGGCTGACACCCGCAACTTCACACGCTGCCTCCATAAGCGAGAGGCTATGCTAATACAAGCATACTGCTTGTGAGCGATGTTGCTCATTACACAAATAGAATCAACACTGACTGTACCTAGCCAGCAAGGCAAAGCCAACAAAAGCAAGGAAAAACTCTCCGGAAACTAGGAGACGGATCTCTAAAGAAAAAAATGGTTTGCGGAAAGCCGGCAGACCCGTTTCTCTCAACTCAGAAAAAACCTCCTTCTTCATTTCTAATGACTACAAACACTGAGACACCGCAGCGCATATTAAGTTACCAAAACCCATTCAACTAGTAATTTACAGACCTTGAAATCTATGCTTTCAGCATCCCTCTTATTCTTATTGTTGTAAACGCCAAACATGCCTCTGACAAGCCACCACTGGAATTACCCCTTTCTGCCATAATGGCTTCGATTCAAAGGGGCATTGGTGGGATGCGAGAAGTGGCAGCCTTGCTCAGCTCTTTCCTCTTAAACAAGCGACTCTGAGATATTAAATATGGGACGGGGATATTTGAAGAGCAAAACTTTCTGCCAGATCTCTGGCGGATATGAGAGAGAATGTGAGATAAATAGAGGGCCATTAAAAGAATGAATGGGCTTTCTGAGGGATCCCCCATGGGGAATAGTGTCAGCGCATTAATCCTCTCCGAGCTATTCGCTAGAGCTCATTTCCTCTTTCATTTACACAGCAGCCATCAACAACGACAATAACAACAACAACAACAATAACAACCAAAACAGGAGATAAAAGTTAGGAAGGCAATTTAAAGGGCCATGAAAGACTACGAGGAGCGCTTGGGGTTTTGACTGACGTGCCACTGCTAGATTGGGTGCGTGGCGCTTTGTACAGTATGTGGAAATAGACGTTGCCGGGTGCTCTCCGTACTATTGGCTAAGTGAGTGCTGCAGCTTTGCTGTCAAAACATATCTTCACATGCTGCTGAGTGAGTGAAAAGGAGACACCTCAGTTACAAACAGAGAAGCTAATTCCCCACCTGTACCCTATGGAGCCAGTAACTAAGTGCTGTCAATCAATCTCAAGGGCAGGCAGAACACCTACGGCAAAACCCAGCTTTTAGACCCACCTGTAGTGTAGATGTCAGAGATGAATGCAGTTAATTAACAGCTGTCAT
Organism: Megaleporinus macrocephalus; assembly: GCA_021613375.1. Taxonomy (NCBI): domain Eukaryota; kingdom Metazoa; phylum Chordata; class Actinopteri; order Characiformes; family Anostomidae; genus Megaleporinus; species Megaleporinus macrocephalus. The sequence goes on from CM038702.1 coordinate 51,953,829, forward strand.
CATTGCTCTGGAAGAGGCTTCTCTCTAGACAAGTGAGGTCTACCAAGAACCCCCAGCAGAGCTCCATTAGCCAGAACGCAATGACATGATGACATTACAAACATCTTGGATTACCAGTCTGAGACAAAGGAATCATGAGCCAACCGTGATAATCACTGCATTTTATAGGGAACTAATACTACCTAGGCCCTGACCTCCTACTCTATTACATAATAGCACATCAGCGAGCATAAGGGAGTGCACAACAGTCTGTATACATGTTTTGTCATTACTGTTAGCATCTCCATGCTAAGGATAAACACCTCTGTGTTGGTGTGATGAGTGTTTGTCATTAGTGCTACCATTTCTGTGCTGATGTTAAGACGTTCTGTCATTGGAACAAGCATTTCTGTGTTGATGCAATGAGGCTTTGTCATTAGTGATATCATCTTTGTTGACCTGACGAGGGTTTGATCTCTTTGTTGATGTGATGAGGATATTTAATTTGCATTTCTATTTTTTAGTGTTGATGTTATGTGAGTTTGTCATTAGCACTACCATTTCTGTGTTATTATAATGAGGGTTTGTGAATTTACTAGCATCTCCATATTAATGTGATAGGTGTCAGTCATTAGCATTACCATCTCTGTGCTGATTTAATGACGGTTTGTTATTAGCGCTAGCCTCTCCATGTTACGTTTATCATTTACGCTATCTTCTCTGTGTTGATGTGATGATTCACACTACAATCTCGGTGTTGATGTGATGAGCGTTTGCCATTACTGCTTGTGTTAATGTGATGAGTATATGTCATTAGTACTACCATCTAGAATTTCATTACCACTACCATTCCTGTGTTGATGTAATGAGGGTTTGTGATTGTGCCAGCAATTCCATGTGAATTTGACATGGAATCAATCATCTATTTGGTGGTGTGATGAGGGTTTGTCATTAGTGCTTGTGTTGATGTGATAAGGGTATGTCATTAGTGCTTGTGTTGATGTGATGAGGGTTTGTCATTAGTGCTTGTGTGGATGTGATAAGGGTATGTCATTAGTGCTTGTGTTGATGTGATGAGGGTTTGTCATTAGTGCTTGTGTTGATGTGATGAGGGTTTGTCATTAGTGCTTGTGTTGATGTGATGAGGGTTTGTCATTAGTGCTTGTGTGGATGTGATAAAGGTTTGTCATTAGTGCTTGTGTTGATGTGATGAGGGTTTGTCGTTAGTGCTTGACTGTATGTGATGAGGGTTTGTCATTAGTGCTTGTGTTGATGTGATGAAGGTTTGTCATTAGTGCTTGACTGTATGTGATGAGGGTTTGTCATTAGTGCTTGTGTTGATGTGATGAAGGTTTGTCATTAGTGTTTGTGTGGATGTGATGAAGGTTTGTCATTAGTGCTTGTGTGGATGTGATAAGGGTATGTCATTAGTGCTTGTGTTGATGTGATGAGGGGTTGTCATTAGTGCTTGTGTTGATGTGATGAGGGTATGTCATTAGTGCTTGTGTTGATGTGATGAGGGTTTGTCATTAGTGCTTGTGTTGATGTGATGAGGGTTTGTCATTAGTGCTTGTGTTGATGTGATGAGGGTTTGTCATTAGTGCTTGTGTTGATGTGATGAGGGTATGTCATTAGTGCTTGTGTTGATGTGATGAGGGTTTGTCATTATGTGATGAAGGTTTGTCATTAGTGCTTGTGTGGATGTGATAAGGGTATGTCATTAGTGCTTGTGTTGATGTGATGAGGGTTTGTCATTAGTGCTTGTGTTGATGTGATGAGGGTATGTCATTAGTGCTTGTGTTGATGTGATGAGGGTTTGTCATTAGTGCTTGTGTTGATGTGATGAGGGTTTGTCATTAGTGCTTGTGTTGATGTGATGAGGGTTTGTCATTAGTGCTTGTGTTGATGTGATGAGGGTGTCATTAGTGCTTGTGTTGATGTGATGAGGGTTTGTCATTAGTGCTTGTGTTGATGTGATGAGGGTTTGTCATTATGTGATGAAGGTTTGTCATTAGTGCTTGTGTGGATGTGATGAGGGGTTGTCATTAGTGCTTGTGTGGATGTAATGAGGGGTTGTCATTAGTGCTTGTGTGGATGTGATGAGGGGTTGTCATTAGTGCTTGTGTGGATGTGATGAGGGGTTGTCATTAGTGCTTGTGTTGATGTGATGAGGGTTTGTCATTATGTGATGAAGGTTTGTCATTAGTGCTTGTGTGGATGTGATGAGGGGTTGTCATTAGTGCTTGTGTGGATGTGATGAGGGGTTGTCATTAGTGCTTGTGTGGATGTGATGAGGGGTTGTCATTAGTACTTGTGTTGATCTGATAAGGGTTTGTCATTAGTGCTTTTCTTGATGTGATGAGGGTTTGTCATTAGTGCTTTTCTTGATGTGATGAGGGTTTGTCATTAGCACTACCATCTAGGGTTGATCTGATAAGTGTTTGTCATTAGTGCTTGTGTTGTTGTGATGAGGGTTAGTCATTAGTGTTTTCATCTCTGTGATGACGTAAAGCATTTCTTATTGATGCAATTAGGAATCTCTGTGTTGATATGATACGTACAACTGTCATGTTTATACCAATTACTAGGAACAAACGTGTTTATTTTTGGTGATCACAATTATCTAAGCTGCCTGCAATCCTGTTCCAGTCATCAGATTTCACAGTTACGTCGGAACATGTAAATGTGAATTTGGTGTGTCAGGTTGAGGCAAATAAACGCAAATAAAAGAAAAGCATTATCTGGGATAAGGGGACTCAGAAACATATTTAACTTGGTGAGCTAATTTGCTACAATTTCATAATTGAGGCTGCCTCTGTGACAAGTGTTTGTCATTCCATGTTGGCGTCTTCGTACTCGTGTGACGAGGACTTATCTTTATCACTAGCATCTCTGCGCTGATGGGATGAGGGTTTGTCAGCACTAGGTCCTCTGTGTTGATGTAATGAGAGTTTGTCATCAGCGGTAGAATCTCCCTGGTGATGTCATGACTGAGACTTTATCATTATCGTTAGCGTCATCCTGTTGATATGAAAGGAGTTTATCATTCGTGCTATTGAATAGGTGACATGGACGTTCCCTATGACTCACACAATGACATCAGCCTTTTCTCCTAATTGGTCAGTGTCACGTCAGCAGGTTCCACAGCTCTTTAAATTCAAATACAGTAGCGTAAATCCCAATATAGTACACGCAAGATTTATATGTTTCAATCACTATCATGTTTGATGATGCAAGTGTTGATTCATCCTGATCTCCACTGCTGAGTCATGGTACCAGAGGCTGCAGTGTGACAGCGTTTATCCCTGGACCTGCGGGAAGACGTTATGATTGGATGATGCTAGTTGCAGCAAGTGGAACACAGAGGTTTGGGTAAAAGGTAGGCTGCGTCAGGGCTAAACTCAGAAAACCTAGGAACCTCCAGACTGTTCAAAAGGTAAAGGCTACAGACCGCCTGGAGCCTACAGGGTCCCTGCGTGTCTTTATTTTCTGTGCTTGTGTGGCAACAGATATCTTCTTTTCATTTAATAACCTCACATTCCCAATGTACAACACATTCCCAAACCTTTCCTCAGTAAAGTACAACATAATGTGTGTTTATATCTTTATTCTCGCTGCCTGTAAACAGAGCCTGAATCCACAACCCTCTTTCTTCTTAAGTGGCAGTTTAGTCAGAGAATATCACTCAAGAATTTATCCCAGACGCATCACTAAGAAAACCCCATGTCTCTAAAACAGGAACTTCAATAGAGCAGGAAAAACATTCTTTACTTGAGATCTGCTGATGTAACTTAAAAAGCTTTGCTTTTTAAAAAAAACATACCGTGGCTTATTTATTGTCTTCATGTTGTTTAGTTTTAAAAAATGTGCCGTGTATTGCTCTTATGTGGGTTAACCTCAAACTCTACTCTAAACCGAAAGGGGGGCAACGCGGCTTCTGTCGTTTCGTTGCATCATGAGAAAAGATCGTTCGTGGCACAGACAGAACTTTGAGCGGAGGTCGCAGTGAAGAGAGATGAACAGTGAAGAGAGATGAACCCAAGAAACCACGACCCACAAAAGTCACGTTGCGCACAGAGGAATAAGAGTTCCAAACCAATGATGCACAAACGGGAAGGCTGGCAGTAGAAAAGAGCACTAACTAACTCGACTGCGAGGCTAGTATTAGTTCATTAGAAGTAAAACTAGGCTACATGTTGGAAAACAGAGCATTTAATGGAACTTTTCTAGGGAGGATAAAAACTGAGATACGATGACGTCATGTCTGTTTTAGGATGCTTTTGGGAGGAAGTGAGTGATAACACTTTAAATAGGTGGAATACACAGAAATGAAATCACACTCAAGCCAGCCATAAACATTGCATTTTAATACAGTACACTTAAGCCAATGGTGAATCAGTTGTTGTCTGTGCGTTGTTTGTTACGTTCCATGATTTGTTATGTATGTTTAACTGATGTGGTTATGATCGGTTGTGCTGTCCCTTTTGTCTTTCAGGAAATAAACCTGGGTAGACTTAGGTGACAATGATTAGCTCGGATCTTACTGGCTGCTGACTGGTCATGTGCCTTGATAAGCGACGTTGGAGAAGTTCACCGGCGGGCTCTCGACCCCTTTGCTCGCCTGTTGTGCTCTATTTATGAGAAAGCTCCCACATGCTGTGTGTTTGTTTTGTTTCCTCTCTCCTTATCTTGTTTCTTTGCTTGACTTGGTTTACTTGTGTTTTTTAGCCTTTACTGCTATCCGTGTATTGGTTGCTGCGCTAATATACACTTACACTGCTATGGCTTATGAGTGTGTACTTTGTATAGTGTTTAGATCAGAATCTGTAAGTTAATCTGTCGTGTTTTCTCATGTGTATGGGAGTTAGGTAAGTCTTTGTGTAGTTTTTTGTTTAGAGTTTTTTAGGTGAGATAAGTTGGGTGGGGTTTTAGTCTATTTTTGTTTGTTGTGCTGGCATTAGCTCACCCTGATGCTACAATTGACTTTTCATAAATGATCTGTAAAATATACATTTTTGCATCTTTTATAATACAATTCTCATATTTGTGTATGAAAATGTGTGTACTGGTTTCTTGATTTATGTCCTAACAGTGTTATAAGAGCAATATGTAAGACCACACAATCTCTTTTAGCTGAAGTTTAAAATGTTTTAAACTAAAAATCTTACATACGATAAATAGATAGATAGATAGATACTTTATTGATCCCGAAGGAAATTTAAAATACTGATTGCTTCGTCTTACATACTGCTTCTTTTAAGCATGCTCATCAGAATCATATAAACATGGGAAACAGATACAATCATTTGCAAAATATTCTCAGTCAAGTTTTATGTTTTGTTAAATTTGAACAAAAATAAAACAGGCCATATTTTTTTATTTAGCCTATAAGCTGTTGCAATTGTGTATTAAACATGCAGAAGTGTGTTCTCTGTAGAGGAAGTGTCCACTCATTTTCATTTAGAAAATAAAACATCTTATTTGACCAGGAGTGCCAAAACATTTGCATATGACTGTAAATGATGAAACATATTCTGGAAAGAAAGGCAACAAAACAATTAATAAATAAAAATGCCCACTAAATGATATAAGAAGTTAAATGAAGTAATTTTCACTTTTCTTATTAACTGTTTGGATTCATAACAAAAAGGAAGGCTTTAATTGCTTGTCCTCAGTCATACCTGTGACATTTGTCATTTATGCCATAATATGGTAGTACAAGTATTTCCAAAGTTATATAATCAAAAGAATGTTCAAATTCAAGGTTGCCATTATTTATCGAAATCCCTTTAGCTCTTTCTGATATTGAGCAGTGTGGCTGTAGTACTGGCTTTCAAACAGAGATACACAAAGGTATTCATGAGTGTGCCAACCCTGATCCAAACCCACCATTTCTTCTCTAGAGCCCTTCAAAAAGGAAAGAGATGAGAAAGGGAGAAGGAGCTGGTGTGTGTGTGTGTGTGTGTGTGTGTGTGTGTGCAGGATCTAAAGCAGCTGTCTCTCTCCCTCCATACACTGCTGACCTCATTAGAGCAAACCTATAGGGAGGAGGAGAGGCCATGCTGCTTTCATAACAGCTAATTTCATTTAAAGGTCCGCTTCCGCTCCTGAGCCAGCAATGCCTCCACCCAACCGCGGCCCTCAGCTCACAGTAAGTAATGAGAGAGGCGGCTCGCTTTCTGTCAATTTCAGTGCACGAGAGAGTGCAAGAACGTGAGAGAGAGCGAGAAAAAAGAGGAGAGACAGAGAGAATGCGCAGAAGCATGCTCGCTATGACACACGTTTCTTTGATAGATTCACTAATTATATATATATATATATATATATATATATATATATATATATATATATATATATATATATATATATATATATATATATATTTACACACACACTATACTACAATCTGCCTTCACATGCACATGAACTTGAGTAACATCCTATTCTTAATCCACAGGGTTCAATATGATGTCAACCCACCTCTGCAGCTATAACAGCTTCAACTCTTCTGGGAAGGCTCTCCACACGGTTTAGGACTGTGTGTGACGAAAAGGCCTGGCTTGCAGTCTCTGCTCTTATTCATCCCAAAGGTGTTCTATCAGGTTGTGCTCAGAACTCCATGCAGGCCAGTCAAGTTCTTCCACACAAAACTCGATCATCCATGTCTCTATGGAGCTGCTTTGTGCACTGGTGGACAGGCGTGTTGGAACAGGAAGGGACCGTCCCCAAACAGTCCCACAAAGCTGGGAGCATAAAATTGTCCTAAATCTCTGTCTGCTGAAGCATTAAGAGTCCCTCTCACTAGAACTAAGGGGCTGCGCACAACTCCTAAAAAAACAACCCCACACCATAATCCCCCCTCCACCAAACTTTAGACGTGGTACAATGCAGTCAGACAAGTACCGTTCTCTAGGCAACCGGCAAACCCAGAGTCGTACATTGTATAGCCAGCACTGCGCTTGGTGATGAAAGGCTTGGAAGTAGCTGCTTAGCCATGGAAACCCATTCTATGAAGCTCTTTACACTATGTTTTGGAGCTAATCTGAAGGCCATGCGAAGTTTGGGAATCTGTAGAGAATGACTCTGCAGACAGTTGGCGACTTCTGTGCTCTATGCACCCCAGCATCTGCGGACCCCACTCTGTCAATGTAATCTAGAGTTGCTGTCATTCCCAATCGCTTCCACTGTGTTATAATACCACTGACAGTCGACTGTGGAATATTTAGTAGGGAGGAAATTTAACTACTGGACTTGTTGCACAGGTGGCATCCCATCACGGTACCACGCTGGAATTCACTAAGCTCCTGAGAGTGACCCATTCTTTCACTAATGTTCATAGAAGCAATTTGCATGCCTGGGTACGTGGTTTTATACACCTGTGGCCATGGAAGTTATTGGAACACCTGAATTCAATGATTTGGATGGATACTTTTTGATATAAATATATCACTGAGAGCATCTATGACCCTTGGTTACTGCTGCCCTATTATATGGAACATCGGCCAGTTGTACTTACCCACAGCTGGTCTCCAAGAGGCTGTCCCCCACCTGCAGAGAGGCCATCCCGAAGTCTGCTATCCTAATGTTGTTCTTTTCATCTAGCAGTAGGTTCTCAGGCTTCAGGTCCCTGTGGCTGTGTGAGGACAAAGAAGAGTGAAATCAGCTAACAAGGTACTTCTTTTCATCTTTTGACACAAAGAACAAACTTAAATGCTGGGCTGGTGTGCCGTTATCATCTGTGTAACTGTCCTATCCATGCTCTGCCATAGTAAACGCACAATGAAGGAAAACTATGACTCATTTGAAAACAGCTGTTTGGGAACATACTTTAGAAAAAAGACATTTACAGCTCACTGAAATGCATCAATTGAACATCATGTCATATCCACATGCACAAAATGGTGAAATTTTTTTTTTTTTTTTATTGTATTAAAACATGAGTAGTGCACAAGCGTATGCGAAGATCCAGCATCCAATATTTAAACCTGACTGGCTAAGCACTTGCTGAGAAATACTCATTTGCAAGTCTCACAAAGTGGTAACACCTATGAGTCCCTAGTGGTGTATTTCTCTAAACAATCAGCCGAAGCATTTGTGAGTTGGAGATGTATATACATGATTTGTATCAGGAAAGCTCCACCCCTGTTTTTGGCTGCTGGCAAATATCCTCTTTGATAAGATGTAGCTGTCACTATTAAGCACTATGATACATGGTCACAGGAGCATATGGTCTGAGGAAAAGAAGGTAATATTAATTTCTTTAGCAAAATAAAAAATGTGTGTCTAAAGATGTAGAGTAGCTTTTTACTCTGCTTGTTCAGAAATTCTGTTTGTCCTTTCGTTGCGATAAGGGGTACTTCACTGTATTTTCAGACAATGTGTTTAAATATTATCACATTTACCACATTAAATGTATCTCTTCTATATTTCATGTTAACACATTTTCACTGACGAGAAGAGCAATCACATGAAGAGGTTTGGGGTACCCATGGCCAAAATACATGTTCTGTTGAGGTGAAATACAGTAGCAAGAAAAAGTATGTGAACCCTTTGAAATGACCTGGTTTTCACTTTTTCCACCAGCACTGTGGATGTTTAATGGATGTGTCTAATTCAGACATGAAATATTAGAACTGTTTGTGTGCTATTAGGTTAAGCACATTGAGTTTGTCTATACTTAAAACTTAGATGTAGATAAGATCACATTTTATGACCAATTAATGCAGAAAACCAGGTAATTTCAAAGCTTTCTCAAACTTATTCTTGCCATTTTATATGTGATATCTATGTATATATATATATATATGCCACATTTTATATTTTAATGATTTTCCAATATGAATTCTCCAGTGTGTTAAACTACTGTACAAATACAATATATAATAATGTGCAAATACGGTACATTGAATTTGTACACAAAAATTGCAGAACATATTTAGGTTTGTTCAGAAAATATGTAGGTTTTAACTTTTATTTTATATTTTTTATTTTTAATTCTTTAACTATAAAAATACTTTTATCTACTTCAATTTATAGTGTTATACTTTGTATATTTTGTATATATTTTTTATTATTTCTTTTATTTGTTATCTTTATCTATTGGTGAATGGAGGGGCAGCAAAGTAAGAATTACACTGTACAGTGCAACTGTCTGTTCTGCTGTACACATGACAATAAAACTCTTGAATCTTGAATCATGTAAAGGACGATAACTTGTTTTTTACTTATTATATTATTTCACAATTATATGTGTACTGTACATTTAGGTTTGGCATGTGATAGTATCACAGTTAATACTTACATTTCTGTTACGATTATGTGAAGTAAGACAATATAGTGTAACCTTATAACATTTATTGTTGAAAAATGAACTTTTTACTTTTTAAATGTAAATTGTTTTTTTTTTTTTTTCTTTTTTGGCCTCCAGCCCACCACAAGCATTGCACTTCAGCCCACCAAGACGAGAATCTGTTTTAGGCTGGAGAAGTTCCTTTATGGTTTTAAAATGTGCGACTCGGAAGTGAGCAACAGCACTTTGAACGTAAACTTGCAAACATTTGCAAAGAAACTGCTCAAAAAGAGAACTGCGCACACATTAGTAAAATGCATTGCATAATGATCTGTTGTGTGGTTTTGAAGTGCACTATAGTTAATATAGTTAGTATAGTTACTATAGCTGCCGTAGAATGCACAGAAGACAATCTGTAGCTCAGCTGAGTCTCAAAAAGATTTCCCCCATTCACACTGCTCTAAACTGTTCTCGCTTATTCACATGTGGTCTATTTGTCTTGTCAGGTCTTATTCTGACGCAGTAAAAGGTCAACTGCCAACATTACAATGTTGATGTTTGTAGGGGAACACTGGGTCAGTGTGCCATGGCCTTTAGAGGAGAGATGTCTGTGTTAGCATATGAAGAGCAGGAAAAAAAGTGATGCCTGCAGTTTTTAAAAAGGGCAGGATCTTAGTAAAGAAGATGAAAAACGTTGGTTCATAGAATTAACATTGCAGCTGCTAGGCTGTCAATGACTACCGACTGCCTTTTAAACTTCGCTTTCTCTCTCTTTCTCTCCTGGGCACTAGCCGTCCGGCTGGCACAGCGGGGGAGGATGACAGATGCCTGCTGTTTCAGTGCCTGATGTTAAGAGCCCAGATGACCGCAGACAGCGCAGATGCTTCCCTCCTGCCTCCCACATCACTCCCAGCTCCATACTAATTCAGAGTGTGTCTCAGCACAGCCAAAGAGCAGAAAGAAACAGACAGAGGTGCTGCTTATAGAGAGAACGAAACTGTGGGGGTCAACATGTACACAGACCACCCTCTCGCAAAGATCAAGCAGATACATACATGCATTATCTGTACAGGGTTAACTGGTGAATACTGAATAACTTCAGTGCAGCAATCAGAACTCAGATAAAGCATACAATTGGTCAAGGATGACCTCAAGAAACCCTTAACCTCAAGGGTTTGACCTGCTCCTGAGGACAAACTGGCCTGTATGTTTTCAGTTATTTCCAGCACAGCTAATGAAACATATGAAGAACATAATAAGAACCTATCCATGTTCCACTCACAACTGTGCTATCCCACGGCAAATGTTGAGAAGCTGGACAAGCTTTGTGTGCTTTGTTGTCACAGCTTGACCTCATTTTTCTGTGTTTACAAAGAGACCCAATTTCTTTTTTCTGGTCCTCTTCAGCACTAATGAGATTTCAGATCACTTATAACCCACCACGACTCAGATCCCACCTGGGCAATGCCAAATTAAGGCCTGTGTGTTTATCATATAACAAGTCTGGGTTGGATTTCCCAAAAGCATCTTAGCACAAAGATGATTCTTCAATGGTGGAGCAAGCACCAGCCTAAACACCCTCTCGGGCACTCAGGTACTTTCTGAGAAGCTGGCCATGACTTGAAGCTGTGGTAAAATTCCTATAACACATAGACTCTTAAAACTTTCTCCTTTGAGCAGCAGTGTAGCTGTTCTCCTGATTAGTTTGCTTTTATCCACAAAGTGCTGGAAGACTGTAGCTGCGTGTTTATGTTAAGCCTCTAGGTTCTCCAAGCATAAAGCAAAATTCAGAAACATAATACATGAATCAAATGGACCACAAAACAAACCACCAAAACAAAAAAGCTTTACTGGCTGACTTAGATTGATTTGGTGAGTTTGTTGGGTGCAAAGAAAACCACTACAAGTGAACTAAGACTGCTTGAAATGCCAGCAAGTAAAAACAAGCTCAATGCAACATTACTGAGTCGGACTTTTGTTGTAGCTAAGAATGGTGTAAATAACAACAAATCAAAAAACAATATCTGATCGATCCGAAAAGTGCGATCTTTGGCAGGTATACAAAATATAAAACAATAATGCATTTGGAAATGTTAAATGAGATGCTGCTCTAAAGCTTGCACAACTTCACAACAGCTGTAATGAAAAAAGTAATTTTCTAAAACCAGTATCATAATACAGATACCTGTTAAATCATTAGGAGATATATTCTGGAATATTTATCCAACAAATTAACAAAAAACAAGTCAGCTTTTTAAGAAACCAAATCAGTGCTTGTTTATTGACCACAGTAATAGTGCAAGTTGTAATATACAGAAGAACTTAAACAAGGCTTCTTTACAAGCAAAAGAATATCTGGTTAAAGTCTGAGTAGACTGATAAATCAGCGTGATCAGTTATTAATCTCAGTGTTACTGAACTCTGTTAAAGTCTGAGTAGACTGATAAATCAGCGTGATCAGTTATTAATCTCAGTGTTACTGAACTCTGTTAAAGTCTGAGTAGACTGATAAATCAGCGTGATCAGTTATTAATCTCAGTGTTACTGAACTCTGTTAAAGTCTGAGTAGACTGATAAATCAGTGTTATTAGTTATTAATCTCAGTGTTACTGAACTCTGTTAAAGTCTGAGTAGACTGATAAATCAGTGTGATCAGTTATTAATCTCAGTGTTACTGAACTCTGTTAAAGTCTGAGTAGACTGATAAATCAGTGTGATCAGTTATTAATCTCAGTGTTACTGAACTCTGTTAAAGTCTGAGTAGACTGATAAATCAGCGTGATCAGTTATTAATCTCAGTGTTACTGAACTCTGTTAAAGTCTGAGTAGACTGATAAATCAGTGTGATCAGTTATTAATCTCAGTGTTACTGAACTCTGTTAAAGTCTGAGTAGACTGATAAATCAGCGTGATCAGTTATTAATCTCAGTGTTACTGAACTCTGTTAAAGTCTGAGTAGACTGATAAATCAGCGTGATCAGTTATTAATCTCAGTGTTACTGAACTCTGTTAAAGTCTGAGTAGACCGATAAATCAGCGTGATCAGTTATTAATCTCAGTGTTACTGAACTCTGTTAAAGTCTGAGTAGACTGATAAATCAGTGTGATCAGTTATTAATCTCAGTGTTACTGAACTCTGTTAAAGTCTGAGTAGACCGATAAATCAGTGTGATCAGTTATTAATCTCAGTGTTACTGAACTCTGTTAAAGTCTGAGTAGACCGATAAATCAGTGCGATCAGTTATTAATCTCAGTGTTACTGAACTCTGTTAAAGTCTGAGTAGACTGATAAATCAGTGTGATCAGTTATTAATCTCAGTGTTACTGAACTCTGTTAAAGTCTGAGTAGACTGATAAATCAATGTGCTGATCAGTTATTAATCTCAGTGTTACTGAACTCTGTTAAAGTCTGAGTAGACTGATAAATCAGTGATCAGTTATTAATCTCAGTGTTACTGAGCTCTGTTAAAGTCTGAGTAGACTGATAAATCAGTGTGATCAGTTATTAATATCAGTGTTACTGAACTCTGTTAAAGTCTGAGTAGACTGATAAATCAGTGTGATCAGTTAATAATCTCAGTGTTACTGAACTCTGTTAAAGTCTGAGTAGACTGATAAATCAGCGTGATCAGTTATTAATCTCAGTGTTACTGAACTCTGTTAAAGTCTGAGTAGACTGATAAATCAGTGTGATCAGTTATTAATCTCAGTGTTACTGAACTCTGTTAAAGTCTGAGTAGACTGATAAATCAGTGTGATCAGTTATTAATCTCAGTGTTACTGAACTCTGTTAAAGTCTGAGTAGACTGATAAATCAGCGTGATCAGTTATTAATCTCAGTGTTACTGAACTCTGTTAAAGTCTGAGTAGACTGATAAATCAGCGTGATCAGTTATTAATCTCAGTGTTACTGAACTCTGTTAAAGTCTGAGTAGACTGATAAATCAGTGTGATCAGTTATTAATCTCAGTGTTACTGAACTCTACTAAAGTCTGAGTAGACTGATAAATCAGTGTGATCAGTTATTAATCTCAGTGTTATTGAACTCTGTTAAAGGCTGAGTAGACTGATAAATCAGTGCGATCAGTTATTAATCTCAGTGTTACTGAACTCTGTTAAAGTCTGAGTAGACTGATAAATCAGTGTGATCAGTTATTAATCTCAGTGTTACTGAACTCTGTTAAAGTCTGAGTAGACTGATAAATCAGTGTGATCAGTTATTAATCTCAGTCTTACTGAACTCTGTTAAAATCTGAGTAGACTGATAAATCAGTGTGATCAGTTATTAATCTCAGTGTTACTGAACTCTGCTAAAGGCTGAGTAGACTGATAAATCAGTGCGATCAGTTATTAATCTCAGTGTTACTGAACTCTGTTAAAGTCTGAGTAGACTGATAAATCAGTGTGATCAGTTATTAATCTCAGTGTTACTGAACTCTGTTAAAGTCTGAGTAGACCGATAAATCAGTGCGATCAGTTATTAATCTCAGTGTTACTGAACTCTGTTAAAGTCTGAGTAGACTGATAAATCAGTGCGATCAGTTAATAATCTCAGTGTTACTGAACTCTGTTAAAGTCTGAGTAGACCGATAAATCAGTGTGATCAGTTATTAATCTCAGTGTTACTGAACTCTGTTAAAGTCTGAGTAGACCGATAAATCAGTGTGATCAGTTATTAATATCAGTGTTACTGAACTCTGTTAAAGTCTGAGTAGACCGATAAATCAGTGCGATCAGTTAATAATCTCAGTGTTACTGAACTCTGTTAAAGTCTGAGTAGACTGATAAATCAGTGCGATCAGTTAATAATCTCAGTGTTACTGAACTCTGATAAAGTCTGAGTAGACTGATAAATCAGTGTGATCAGTTATTAATCTCAGTGTTACTGAACTCTGTTAAAGTCTGAGTAGACTGATAAATCAATGTGATCAGTTATTAATCTCAGTGTTACTGAACTCTGCTAAAGTCTGAGTAGACTGATAAATCAGTGTGATCAGTTATTAATCTCAGTGTTACTGAACTCTGCTAAAGTCTGAGTAGACTGATAAATCAGTGTGATCAGTTATTAATATCAGTGTTACTGAACTCTGCTAAAGTCTGAGTAGACTGATAAATCGGTGCGATCAGTTATTAATCTCAGTGTTACTGATCTCTGTTAAAGTCTGAGTAGACTGATAAATCAGTGTGATCAGTTATTATTCTCAGTGTTACTGAACTCTGTTAAAGTCTGAGTAGACTGATAAATCAGTGTGATCAGTTATTAATCTCACTGTTACTGAACTCTGTTAAAGTCTGAGTAGACTGATAAATCAGTGTGATCAGTTATTAATCTCAGTGTTACTGAACTCTGTTAAAGTCTGAGTAGACTGATAAATCAGTGATCAGTTATTAATCTCAGTGTTACTGAACTCTGTTAAAGTCTGAGTAGACTGATAAATCAGTGATCAGTTATTAATCTCAGTGTTACTGAACTCTGTTAAAGTCTGAGTAGACTGATAAATCAATGTGATCAGTTATTAATCTCAGTGTTACTGAACTCTGTTAAAGTCTGAGTAGACTGATAAATCAGTGTGATCAGTTATTAATCTCAGTGTTACTGAACTCTGTTAAAGTCTGAGTAGACTGATAAATCAGTGTGATCAGTTATTAATCTCAGTGTTATTAAACTCTGTTAAAGTCTGAGTAGACTGATAAATCAGCGTGATCAGTTATTAATCTCAGTGTTACTGAACTCTGTTAAAGTCTGAGTAGACTGATAAATCAGTGATCAGTTATTAATCTCAGTGTTACTGAACTCTGTTAAAGTCTGAGTAGACTGATAAATCAATGTGCTGATCAGTTATTAATCTCAGTGTTACTGAACTCTGTTAAAGTCTGAGTAGACTGATAAATCAGTGATCAGTTATTAATCTCAGTGTTACTGAGCTCTGTTAAAGTCTGAGTAGACTGATAAATCAGTGTGATCAGTTATTAATATCAGTGTTACTGAACTCTGTTAAAGTCTGAGTAGACTGATAAATCAGTGTGATCAGTTAATAATCTCAGTGTTACTGAACTCTGTTAAAGTCTGAGTAGACTGATAAATCAGCGTGATCAGTTATTAATCTCAGTGTTACTGAACTCTGTTAAAGTCTGAGTAGACTGATAAATCAGTGTGATCAGTTATTAATCTCAGTGTTACTGAACTCTGTTAAAGTCTGAGTAGACTGATAAATCAGTGTGATCAGTTATTAATCTCAGTGTTACTGATCTCTGTTAAAGTCTGAGTAGACTGATAAATCAGTGTGATCAGTTATTATTCTCAGTGTTACTGAACTCTGTTAAAGTCTGAGTAGACTGATAAATCAGTGTGATCAGTTATTAATCTCACTGTTACTGAACTCTGTTAAAGTCTGAGTAGACTGATAAATCAGTGTGATCAGTTATTAATCTCAGTGTTACTGAACTCTGTTAAAGTCTGAGTAGACTGATAAATCAGTGATCAGTTATTAATCTCAGTGTTACTGAACTCTGTTAAAGTCTGAGTAGACTGATAAATCAGTGATCAGTTATTAATCTCAGTGTTACTGAACTCTGTTAAAGTCTGAGTAGACTGATAAATCAATGTGATCAGTTATTAATCTCAGTGTTACTGAACTCTGTTAAAGTCTGAGTAGACTGATAAATCAGTGTGATCAGTTATTAATCTCAGTGTTACTGAACTCTGTTAAAGTCTGAGTAGACTGATAAATCAGTGTGATCAGTTATTAATCTCAGTGTTATTAAACTCTGTTAAAGTCTGAGTAGACTGATAAATCAGCGTGATCAGTTATTAATCTCAGTGTTACTGAACTCTGTTAAAGTCTGAGTAGACTGATAAATCAGTGATCAGTTATTAATCTCAGTGTTACTGAACTCTGTTAAAGTCTGAGTAGACTGATAAATCAATGTGCTGATCAGTTATTAATCTCAGTGTTACTGAACTCTGTTAAAGTCTGAGTAGACTGATAAATCAGTGATCAGTTATTAATCTCAGTGTTACTGAGCTCTGTTAAAGTCTGAGTAGACTGATAAATCAGTGTGATCAGTTATTAATATCAGTGTTACTGAACTCTGTTAAAGTCTGAGTAGACTGATAAATCAGTGTGATCAGTTAATAATCTCAGTGTTACTGAACTCTGTTAAAGTCTGAGTAGACTGATAAATCAGCGTGATCAGTTATTAATCTCAGTGTTACTGAACTCTGTTAAAGTCTGAGTAGACTGATAAATCAGTGTGATCAGTTATTAATCTCAGTGTTACTGAACTCTGTTAAAGTCTGAGTAGACTGATAAATCAGTGTGATCAGTTATTAATCTCAGTGTTACTGAACTCTGTTAAAGTCTGAGTAGACTGATAAATCAGCGTGATCAGTTATTAATCTCAGTGTTACTGAACTCTGTTAAAGTCTGAGTAGACTGATAAATCAGCGTGATCAGTTATTAATCTCAGTGTTACTGAACTCTGTTAAAGTCTGAGTAGACTGATAAATCAGTGTGATCAGTTATTAATCTCAGTGTTACTGAACTCTGTTAAAGTCTGAGTAGACTGATAAATCAGTGTGATCAGTTATTAATCTCAGTGTTACTGAACTCTGTTAAAGTCTGAGTAGACTGATAAATCAGTGTGATCAGTTATTAATCTCAGTGTTACTGAACTCTGTTAAAGTCTGAGTAGACTGATAAATCAGTGTGATCAGTTATTAATCTCAGTGTTATTAAACTCTGTTAAAGTCTGAGTAGACTGATAAATCAGCGTGATCAGTTATTAATCTCAGTGTTACTGAACCGGTCTCAGGGATGATTAAATGGAACCGTCTCCTTAGTAGTGGACATGTTGGCTGATGATAAACTTAGCACTCGTGTCATATTGGACTCATACATGAAAAACAAATAGCTGCCTATTTTACAGTCAGATCAGCAAGATCCATTATTGGGATGTGATGAATTGTTTGCCTAGTTTATGAGACAGCAGGGGGATTACGGGGGTAGCAGTGGACTGAAGCAGGCGATGTGAATCAAAATAAATGTTGGCAATTGTGTAATTTCATTTAAATAATTAATTTGTTAGGAAAGATTACATGATTACACAGTTACATGAAGAAAACTGATGACCAGTAACAGCGAGGAGCAGTGTGAATCACCAGACAACTGTAGGGGTCTCCCATGTGCTTTACTGACGTGGTTTTTTTTTTTTTTTTAAAGCACTGTAATAAATATGCTACTGAATACATCTGGAGCAGCATATTCAGTAGTCAGACATCACTACTCCTCCCCAACTCTGAGCACAGCAACAGCAATTTTCCTCCTTTTATATAATAATCATACACAATGGGAAGAGGTCTCCACAGTAAAGTACAGCTTAAGAAGCATTTACTTTATTGGATGACGACAGCACGACTGGATGACGTTCGTGCAGCAGGTAGAACACAGCGATTGAATAAAGGGTTCGATGGGTCAGGGCTGAGCTCCTCAACCTTTAAAACTCTAGACTTTTCAAATGGTAAAGGCTACAGAACGCCTGGAGCTTAGTGTCCCAGGGTGTCTTTATTCTCTGTTTCTGTGAGGTCCAAGTATCAACACAGCAGTGCATGAAACAGTGATCTTCTGCCTTTCTTTTGAGAAATGTCCCAAAAGCTTTTCATTCTAAAGTACAACCCAATTCACAAGACACATAAACTGATGAGCACTAAGACTGATCATGCCGACCAGGGTAACCTATTCAGACTGAATGGGCTAATAGGAAAGTCGAGCCTCCCGGAAACCCATTTAATCAAAAACAGAAAATAACAGTACACACAAATATATCAAGGAAGACGACGAGTGAATTAATAAACGCAGCGCCGCCCCCACTAAGCACATTTATAGACTTAACTCTCTGACATGAGTCTGCCATAAAGCACGGTTTAATCCTGCTGTAAGATAAAATAGACTAATTGCAGCTGTGTGCTTTATTAACTGCCAGACCCATAACGACTGTTGGGGGGAAGAAAAAAAAAAAAAAAAAAAGAAGTAAGTAATATTGCCAACCTCTGTAATCTCTCTGCCTGCACATGCTGATATCACAGACTGCAGAGATATCGTTCTACTGCTTGATAATCAAGCCTCACCAAGGCTTCATCTAAATGCCTCCATCCTCTGCTGCTAATCATGAAAGCACCAGCGGGGAGCAAAACATAAGCATAAAGAATATGCTAGTGCGCCCACAGCCACAAACAGCATCTGCAGCTTTCTGATGCTATCAGGTATCATGTTAGACACTGGAGGCCTAAAATCACAGTCGCTTCCTCTCTGCATGATAGGAGATTGTAAAACGCAGTTGCCGACCCTCTGATCATTTATTTATTTTATGTGCAATGTGAAGATGCTTTGTAAGATAGAAGATACTGCATGTCATAATACAAATATTTGCATCTTTTTTGGTTATGAAGTTAGTGACACTGGCAGCATCAGCTGTGGCTTTAGTTAAAGATGGACTGATACCACTTTTCCTTTCTGGTAGCCATACTGATACCACATCCTCACTTTTAAAACCAATTTTAGGTTTTTTTAGTAGATCACTACTATGGTAGTGATCTAAAACGTTTGACTGGTAGTGATCTAAAACGTTTGTCTGGTAGTGTATTAAAACGTTTGACTGGTAGTGTATTAAAACGTTTGGCTGGTAATGTACTAAAACGTTTGATTGGTAGTGATCTAAAACGTTTGACTGGTAGTGTATCTAAAACGTTTGACTGGTAGTGTACTAAAACGTTTGACTGGTAGTGTACTAAAACGTTTGACTGGTAGTGTACTAAAACGTTTGATTGGTAGTGTACTAAAACGTTTGATTGGTAGTGTATCTAAAACGTTTGTCTGGTAGTGTATTAAAACGTTTGACTGGTAGTGTATTAAAACGTTTGGCTGGTAATGTACTAAAACGTTTGATTGGTAGTGATCTAAAACGTTTGACTGGTAGTGTATCTAAAACGTTTGACTGGTAGTGTACTAAAACGTTTGACTGGTAGTGTACTAAAACGTTTGTCTGGTAGTGTATTAAAACGTTTGACTGGTAGTGTATTAAAACGTTTGGCTGGTAGTGATCTAAAACGTTTGACTGGTAGTGATCTAAAACGTTTGTCTGGTAGTGTATTAAAACGTTTGACTGGTAGTGTATTAAAACGTTTGGCTGGTAATGTACTAAAACGTTTGATTGGTAGTGATCTAAAACGTTTGACTGGTAGTGTATCTAAAACGTTTGACTGGTAGTGTACTAAAACGTTTGACTGGTAGTGTACTAAAACGTTTGACTGGTAGTGTACTAAAACGTTTGATTGGTAGTGTACTAAAACGTTTGATTGGTAGTGTATCTAAAACGTTTGACTGGTAGTTATCTAAAATGTTTGGCTGGTAGTGTATCTAAAACGTTTGACTGGTAGTGTATCTAAAACGTTTGACTGGTAGTGATCTAAAACGTTTGACTGGTAGTGTATCTAAAACGTTTGACTGGTAGTGATCTAAAACGTTTGACTGGTAGTGATCTAAAACGTTTGACTGGTAGTGATCTAAAACGTTTGACTGGTAGTGATCTAAAACGTTTGGCTGGTAGTGTATCTAAAACGTTTGACTGGTAGTGTATCTAAAACGTTTGACTGGTAGTGATCTAAAACGTTTGGCTGGTAGTGTACTAAAACGTTTGGGTGGTAGTGATCTAAATAGTTTAGCTGGTAGTGATCTAAAACGTTTGGGTGGTAGTGATCTAAAACGTTTAGCTGGTAGTGATCTAAAACGTTTGACTGGTAGTGATCTAAATAGTTTAGCTGGTAGTGATCTAAAACGTTTGACTGGTAGTGATCTAAATAGTTTAGCTGGTAGTGATCTAAAACGTTTGACTGGTAGTGATCTAAAACGTTTAGCTGGTAGTGATCTAAAACGTTTGACTGGTAGTGTATCTAAATAGTTTAGCTGGTAGTGATCTAAATAGTTTAGCTGGTAGTGATCTAAAACGTTTGACTGGTAGTGATCTAAATAGTTTAGCTGGTAGTGATCTAAAACGTTTGACTGGTAGTGATCTAAAACGTTTGGCTGGTAGTGTACTAAAACGTTTGACTGGTAGTGATCTAAAACGTTTGGGTGGTAGTGATCTAAATAGTTTAGCTGGTAGTGATCTAAAACGTTTGACTGGTAGTGATCTAAATAGTTTAGCTGGTAGTGTACTAAAACGTTAGGCTGGTAGTGATCTAAATAGTTTAGCTGGTAGTGTTCCAAAACGTTTGACTGGTAGTGATCTAAATAGTTTAGCTGGTAGTGATCTCAATAGTTAAGCTGGTAATGATCTAAATAGTTTAGCTGGTAGTGATCTAAATAGTTTAGCTGGTAGTGATCTCAATAGTTTAGCTGGTAGTGATCTAAATAGTTTAGCTGGTAGTGATCTAAATAGTTTAGCTGGTAGTGTTCTAAAACGTTTGACTGGTAGTGATCTAAATAGTTTAGCTGGTAGTGATCTAAAACGTTTGGGTGGTAGTGATCTAAATAGTTTAGCTGGTAGTGATCTAAAACGTTTGGGTGGTAGTGATCTAAATAGTTTAGCTGGTAGTGTTCTAAAACGTTTGACTGGTAGTGATCTAAATAGTTTAGCTGGTAGTGTTCTAAAACGTTTGACTGGTAGTGATCTAAATAGTTCAGCTGGTAGTGATCTAAATAGTTTAGCTGGTAGTGTTCTAAAACGTTTGACTGGTAGTGATCTAAATAGTTTAGCTGGTAGTGTACTAAAACGTTTGTCTGGTAGTGATCTAAATAGTTTAGCTGGTAGTGTACTAAAACGTTTGACTGGTAGTGATCTAAAACGTTTGGGTGGTAGTGATCTAAATAGTTTAGCTGGTAGTGATCTAAAACGTTTGGGTGGTAGTGATCTAAATAGTTTAGCTGGTAGTGATCTAAAACGTTTGGGTGGTAGTGATCTAAATAGTTTAGCTGGTAGTGATCTAAAACGTTTGACTGGTAGTGATCTAAATAGTTTAGCTGGTAGTGATCTAAAACGTTTGGGTGGTAGTGATCTAAATAGTTTAGCTGGTAGTGATCTAAAACGTTTGGGTGGTAGTGATCTAAATAGTTTAGCTGGTAGTGATCTAAATAGTTTAGCTGGTAGTGTTCTAAAATGTTTGGGTGGTAGTGATCTAAATAGTTTAGCTGGTAGTGTTCTAAAACGTTTGGGTGGTAGTGATCTAAATAGTTTAGCTGGTAGTGATCTAAAACGTTTGGGTGGTAGTGATCTAAATAGTTTAGCTGGTAGTGATCTAAATAGTTTAGCTGGTAGTGATCTAAAACGTTTGGGTGGTAGTGATCTAAATAGTTTAGCTGGTAGTGTTCTAAAACGTTTGACTGGTAGTGATCTAAATAGTTTAGCTGGTAGTGATCTAAATAGTTTAGCTGGTAGTGATCTAAAACGTTTGACTGGTAGTGATCTAAATAGTTTAGCTGGTAGTGATCTAAATAGTTTAGCTGGTAGTGTACTAAAACGTTTGACTGGTAGTGATCTAAAACGTTTGGGTGGTAGTGATCTAAATAGTTTAGCTGGTAGTGATCTAAAACGTTTGGGTGGTAGTGATCTAAATAGTTTAGCTGGTAGTGTTCTAAAATGTTTGGGTGGTAGTGATCTAAATAGTTTAGCTGGTAGTGATCTAAAACGTTTGGGGGGTAGTGATCTAAATAGTTTAGCTGGTAGTGATCTAAATAGTTTAGCTGGTAGTGATCTAAAACGTTTGGGTGGTAATGATCTAAATAGTTTAGCTGGTAGTGATCTAAAACGTTTGGGTGGTAGTGATCTAAATAGTTTAGCTGGTAGTGATCTAAATAGTTTAGCTGGTAGTGATCTAAAACGTTTGGGTGGTAGTGATCTAAATAGTTTAGCTAGTAGTGATCTAAAACGTTTGGGTGGTAGTGATCTAAATAGTTTAGCTGGTAGTGATCTAAAACGTTTGGGTGGTAATGATCTAAATAGTTTAGCTGGTAGTGATCTAAAACGTTTGGGTGGTAGTGATCTAAATAGTTTAGCTGGTAGTGATCTAAAACGTTTGGGTGGTAATGATCTAAATAGTTTAGCTGGTAGTGATCTAAAACGTTTGGGTGGTAATGATCTAAATAGTTTAGCTGGTAGTGATCTAAAACGTTTGGGTGGTAGTGATCTAAATAGTTTAGCTGGTAGTGATCTAAAACGTTTGGGTGGTAGTGATCTAAATAGTTTAGCTGGTAGTGATCTAAATAGTTTAGCTGGTAGTGATCTAAATAGTTTAGCTGGTAGTGATCTAAATAGTTTAGCTGGTAGTGATCTAAATAGTTTAGCTGGTAGTGATCTAAAACGTTTGGGTGGTAGTGATCTAAATAGTTTAGCTGGTAGTGATCTAAATAGTTTAGCTGGTAGTGTTCTAAAACGTTTGGGTGGTAGTGATCTAAATAGTTTAGCTGGTAGTGATCTAAAACGTTTGGGTGGTAGTGATCTAAATAGTTTAGCTGGTAGTGATCTAAAACGTTTGGGTGGTAGTGATCTAAATAGTTTAGCTGGTAGTGATCTAAATAGTTTAGCTGGTAGTGATCTAAAACGTTTGGGTGGTAGTGATCTAAATAGTTTAGCTGGTAGTGATCTAAATAGTTTAGCTGGTAGTGTTCTAAAACGTTTGGGTGGTAGTGATCTAAATAGTTTAGCTGGTAGTGATCTAAAACGTTTGGGTGGTAGTGATCTAAATAGTTTAGCTGGTAGTGATCTAAAACGTTTGGGTGGTAGTGATCTAAATAGTTTAGCTGGTAGTGTTCTAAAACGTTTGACTGGTAGTGATCTAAATAGTTTAGCTGGTAGTGATCTAAATAGTGTAGCTGGTAGTGATCTAAAACGTTTGGGTGGTAGTGATCTAAATAGTTTAGCTGGTAGTGATCTAAATTGTTTGGGGGTAGTGATCTAAATAGTTTAGCTGGTAGTGATCTAAATAGTTTAGCTGGTAGTGATCTAAAACGTTTGGGTGGTAATGATCTAAATAGTTTAGCTGGTAGTGATCTAAAACGTTTGGGTGGTAGTGATCTAAATAGTTTAGCTGGTAGTGATCTAAATAGTTTAGCTGGTAGTGATCTAAAACGTTTGGGTGGTAGTGATCTAAATAGTTTAGCTGGTAGTGATCTAAAACGTTTGGGTGGTAGTGATCTAAATAGTTTAGCTGGTAGTGATCTAAAACGTTTGGGTGGTAGTGATCTAAAACGTTTGGGTGGTAATGATCTAAATAGTGTAGCTGGTAGTGATCTAAAACGTTTGGGTGGTAGTGATCTAAATAGTTTAGCTGGTAGTGATCTAAAACGTTTGGGTGGTAATGATCTAAATAGTTTAGCTGGTAGTGATCTAAAACGTTTGGGTGGTAGTGATCTAAATAGTATAGCTGGTAGTGATCTAAAACGTTTGGGTGGTAGTGATCTAAATAGTTTAGCTGGTAGTGATCTAAAACGTTTGGGTGGTAGTGATCTAAATAGTTTAGCTGGTAGTGATCTAAAACGTTTGGGTGGTAATGATCTAAATAGTTTAGCTGGTAGTGATCTAAAACGTTTGGGTGGTAATGATCTAAATAGTTTAGCTGGTAGTGATCTAAAACGTTTGGGTGGTAGTGATCTAAATAGTTTAGCTGGTAGTGATCTAAAACGTTTGGGTGGTAGTGATCTAAATAGTTTAGCTGGTAGTGATCTAAAACGTTTGGGTGGTAATGATCTAAATAGTTTAGCTGGTAGTGATCTAAAACGTTTGGATGGTAGTGTACCTGACCATTAAAAACAGGGTGAAAGGGGGATTCACAGGGCAAACAGAGAAACAGACGGACTACAGGCTGTAACAAAGTGAACCTGTACGATAAGTGGAGCTGGTGAAATGGATAAAGAGCGTAGAAACAAAGAGGTTTACTTAATGAAGTGGCTGATCAGTGAATATTACATACACAACACATACATATGCATCTCTTCGCTTGTTAACACATTAAGCACCTGTTTAACATTATCATCAGACCTCTTCGGCCATTCACTCCTACTATTTGATGAGCAAACCACCACCACCACTTCAGTCAGAGTCTAAAGTGAAGTGTTCGTGTTAGCATTAAAGACAAAGCCTGGCTCTCCTCCTCTGCTCTTCAATTCCTGTCATTTTCCTCTCCAAATCTTAAGGGCACATTAACCCAATTACAGGATGAACGAGCCTTCCAAAATACTTCATTATTTTAATGCAGAGAGACAACAACGGGTGCAAGGAACTGTGCATGGGCGAGCTAATGGTGTGCCGTTACAGCCTTAGCGCAGACTAATTATTAAAAAAGACTGCTTTGTCGTTTCCTCGTTCACTCTCTTTTTCCCCTTTTTGGAGGGTGTCATTATGTTCCCTGCGTGATAGCTATCTTCTCTAGTTCAGTAAAGCTCTAGCCAGTGTTAAAAATAAATGGACATTTCTTGTCTATTAACTACAATGCAAACTTAAGCATTGGAAGACAGATCCACTCAAATGCACAGACAGAAACCACAAATACATACAAATACATATAGAAAAACACAGCCAGGCAGATTTCTCAGGGTCACAAACATCTGTGCCCAATTGTTGGGTTAACAAAAGCTCTAAATATGATACACTGACCTAACTTTCTCTACCCTGATACAGATTGTGATACCTGAATCCTTGTTCTGAGCCAATACCAGTGCTTTGTTAGAAAGCTTGCGTATATAAACAAAAATACACTAAAGAATTGTGGTATTACATCAACGTTAAATCCAGATTCCAGTGCTCAGTTTTATAAGCACTGAAAGCTAAAGGAACTGTGGGCCACCTAGTGTCAAGCCTGCTAGTGATGGTAAATTCGAGGGCTGGATTGTTCAAATGTTTAGACGATATCACGCTGCCAAGTTGCCCAACGTGGACTGAATAGACAAGACATTTAATTTAGCGTGCTAGAAAGCTGACGCGTTAATGAGAGGAAAGGTCACTTACAGAACATTTATTAATAAATCATACAGTATAACTATAACATGCAGTCCTTAAAATAATATGGAAGAAGTACACTGATCAGCCAGAACATTAAAACCACATCCATTTATCATACAGGTGCATTACAATTACACAGTCTGTGCTCCTCTAGTCCTCCATCCGTGGCCACAGGACGCTGCCCACAGGACACTGTTGGCTAGATGTTGCTGTTTGGTGAACTATTCTCAGTCCAGCAGTGACACTGAGGTGTTTAAAAACTCCAGCAGCACTGCTCTATCTGATCCACTCACACCAGTGCATAACAACACCACCATGTCAGTGTCACTGCAGTGTTCAGAACAATCCACCATGCAAACAATACCTGCTCTGTGGAGGTCCTGACTACTGAAGAACAGAGTGAAAGGGGGCTAACAAAGTAAACAGAGAAACAGATGGACTACAGTCTGTAATTGTAGGACTACAAATGGCTCCTATACTGTAAGAGAACATAATAAAATAAATAATCCATGTAGATGCAGGACAGCGGTTTTCTATTATGTTATTAGTTATATGTTATAGTCGATCTGGGTATGTGTCCCTGACCTAATTGACTGCAATGCAGATGTAACAAGACATACACAGCAAGGAGTTACAAGCTAATATAGCATTACAGCTGATGGTACACGAAAAAGAGGGGATTTAGAGAGTAGCGCTTTGGGGAATTTCTTGAAACTGAATCCACAGACAGTTTGAAGACAATCTGAAATCCTATTTGAGCGTCCACAGCTTTCAAACTGACTCGCATCTGTACGAATTTTGTAATCGCATTTCAGACCACCTCCAAATGTGTTTTGGTTCTGATTTCTTGTGGTGTTTCATTGGTCCAGAGTGTCAGTCAGGATACAGTCTGGATGTGCCAACCATTAGTTTGGGCTGACATTACTAAATGTCAGTAATTGTGCCAGTAATGATCTGTCACAATAGTTCAGTGCATCATTAAGTACAATTTTAGTATCAGGGTCAAGAGTCAATAGGCAAAACTATTCATGTTCCATTATGAGAGGGAACTCTGCACACTTACTATGCAAGTCGTTCGCCCTCCATCACAGGGGCACGGCCTGAACCTCAATAAAAGGGACCAACAAGCACGAAAAATGCAAAAGAATGCAGAACTGGAGGTTTTAATAGCTGCATTGTGAGTCAGTGCTGTGAGTGCAGCTTGTGAACTATGAGGATGGGCTAATGCGCAGAGCTTCATGGCTCATTCATCAGTGCAGCGGGTAGGAGTGGAGTGAGTCAGAGGCAGCTTCTAAAGCCCTGTTCCAGCTTGCTGCAATCTGCGCTCTGATGCCTGCTTGCTGCGAGCTGTTCCATGTGACGAACGGTCTTTATCTCGCCCCCACATGTGCCTTAGGACTCCAATCACCGGCTGGCCACGTGATAGAAGCGGGTCTTTTCAGCACAGGAGCTGCTATAATTACTACATAAGTAGGGGGCGCGGCAGCACATGCTCATATAGTAGCTCATTGATCACTTCCCGCCAGCCGAATGGATGCTGGTGGGTGGGAATAGAGGAGGAGAGCGGAGCTCGGTGGAGCCTGTGTCACTGCCGCTCTCATTGAGCGAGCGAAATGGGTCTCTCCTCCATACCACCCCACCAATCGATACCAAGATGTCTCTATTACCGCAGGCACAAAGTCCGCCCCTCTGCACACTCCACCTGCCCAGCTTAGACACTAGGAACAGGACACGGTCGCTTTTAGTCATCAAAGCAAGCCTCTGATTTCCATCACTCAGAGACCAAGAGACCAAAATAAGGCAACCAGTGTTTCTGCACTTTACCATTCTCTTGCAAACAGCTGCCTTTCTGAGCAAGTTCTTATATTCTTCTGAGTCGAAAGTTGATGGTATTTAGTATTTATCCTTATAATTATAATGATAAGTAATTACACTTGTGCTCTGCTTCTATGTAGAAAGCCTCACCTGCATGCTCATCCTAAGGACAATACTGGTACCTGCACATGGACTCAAACTAGAACTACTTTTTAGTAGAGATGGACTGATCAGCGTTTTTGAGGCCGATTCTGAGGCCTTTCAACGCGATCGGCCGATAGCCAACACCGATAGAGGGCGGGGCTATATGCCACCGCAGGGCTACATGTAGTTATTAGCGCAAGCAAGTCATGAAACAGTCTAAACTGATTTATTACCATTTTTAAGGAGCTCGTGAAACAGCATAAGATTTTTAGCAAAATTAGCGGTAAATAAACAAAATAAATCATAAAAATTAATTTTAAACGAAAAAAGCTAATTAAATGAAGTCAAAACTGCAGTCCTTAAACGCAGACTCTGTGTTATTTTAAACAAAAAACTACGATCATTAAATGTAGATTTTGAATTGTTGCTGCTGTTCTGTTCATACTGGTCAGATCTGGTCTGCACGGTTCTCTGGGTTGTTTGTTTTGTGCTAGCTGCGCGTGCTAGCTCTGCTGTTTGCTGGTACTGGATTCAGCTGCGGGTGTACTCTCAAAACTGTATCAGATTAGTAGTGCTTAACGTCTTTGTCTGGCTCCCCAACGAGACACGGTTAATTGTACAGATTTTAAAATTGCTCTGGATGAGTCTGTGTCACATACGGCAACAAGCTGCCAGACAGACGCAAAGGAAAACTGTTCTGGCGAGGCGCGCCGCTTTAGTCAGTCTGTGGAAAATGAAAGGGTATGTGTTTCCACCTAGCAGTTCAGATAGGAATTGCAAGGACCTGGCCAGAGAGGGTTTCAACGAAACAGTAGCTGGAAATATAGAAATTAAGCTCATTTGATTGGCTCTCGGGATCGGCCGATCACCGATCGCATATTTTGATTAAAAATTGGCCGATACCGATACATAGCCGATCGATCTTTCCATCTCTACTTATTAGGGCTGTGATTATAACCAAATTACAATACTGCTGTAGCCTACATATCATCACTGTCCAATGAAACATAGGTATCTCCGAAATGGCAACTTCACAGGAGAGGCCAAAAACTGTCTTTACTTTCAATGCAAGTCAATGGAACCAGAATTGTTTCCAAGCCATTGTGAAGAATTGGTTCATTCTTCATAAAATTTTCCCACAATGTAAATGTCAGCTGCTTTATTTAATTGATGTAGAAAAATAGAAATCGTCCAAAATGGAGGTACATGTTTCTCATTGGACAGCGACAATATGAGGGCTATCACAGGGTTAAGCACATTACTGTCACCACTGCAATTATTTCTGTATTTCATTTATTTTGTGTTTCAGAATTAATCTCGCTTGGCAGCAGTTTACAACTTTATTACCAGCTCGTCGTTAGTAAGCGAAAAACGAGCAGGCAGTAACCTTAGCTGAGATCTGAGCGCTGGCACCAAAGTGCACACCTTCATTAAAATGTCTAATGTTTGGATGTTTCAGCGACAGAAGACTTTTACTCTGAACCTTTATGCATTTAGATATTCTCTAAAGGGGGCCATTTTAGCACAAGTTAATTGGAACAAAGCCAAAAAAAGTAAAAATAAAACAGATAATTCTTCTTCATACTGCTCTTGTTCTGCTACCCAGTGTCGACCAGAGAAGGATGGGTGCCCATTCTGAGTCTGAAGGTTCTTCCTCTTGCTTTTAACAGATTTTTTGTTTTTGTTTTTTTGCTTGGGCTCTCGTCAGCTTTAGATTTGTCTCCCCCCCTTTATTTATAGATTTCACAAACTCTTACACATTTTCTCTCTAGCGCTACCTCCCCCTCTCCAACTCTCTCTTCCTCACACTCTTTTTTTCTTTTCCTCTCTCTCTCTTTCACACAAACGTACAAGAGCTCGCTCTCGCTCTCGCTCTCTCTCTCGGTCTCTCTCTCTCTCTCTCTCTCTCTCTCTCTCTCGGCCTCTCTCTTCCTCTTATAACACTATAGTTTAGAGCTCTGTTGGGAACAGAAACCTCAGATGATGAGAGGGATGTGCCTGATTGGCAGAAAGGTCACAGCGGATCTTTCTCCTTGCTTGTTAGGCTCATCTGAAGTGTTTTAGGAACTTTTGCAATTAGTGGGAAGAACTTTTTTTCAAACAGTTGATTAGAGGAGGTTGGATGTTCTCCGCCAGGCACAATCGGCAATTCCACAAAAACATGCTGATGACAAATACTGTTCGTGTACTTACAACAAGCGTGCAGCACAGCATTCCCTGTCTATTCCCTCAGTAATGAAGCAAAGCACTGACAAACTGATAATCCACTTCTGTTGGTGCACATGAGCCGGTTCAGATTTGGGGAGATTAAGTGCCAGGTCACATCAGGTCTCAAAGATGTGGGCACAGGTCTGGCTTGAGCTTTGATTTCATACCTCTAGCATCTTGTTGCATGAGGCAGGAACTGAACTGTAGTCTATTGCGTGGACAACAGGTGACATTCCCTTTGCTATACCAGCTGCTAAGAGAAGCTTGTATGTAATAGGACTGTGTATCGGCAAGAACCTGGTGATACAATACGTATCATGATACAGCGGTCACGATTCAATATATCACCATATACTGCGATACTGCAAGCAACTGTGACTTTTCAAATCTTACTATTAAAATACACCACTATATGAACAGGTTTGTCAATGTTCACAACAGCATTGCACGCTTGTGCTGCTTGTTAATGTTGGAGTGTAGCTAAAAATGAACTACAATCTAGTGGTCAGAGATTTAAACACAACGCACAATGATTTACTGTCTGCCAGGAATCTGTGTATCGGTACTGTGTTTTTGAGAATCAATACAGTATCATGAAATAAAATATCCCGATATTCGATATGTTCAAATATAATATTTTTAAATATATTTTAATCTCCTACCTACCTAACTCACCTGGTTAAATGACTAAGAAAAAAACAGACTCAGGCTCCAGTCTGTCAAAACTGCTGTTAGGTCATATGAAGTCCAAATCATTTAGCATCTTTGGGAGCCACAGAGAGAGGCCAGCTTACCTCTGGTCTGCTTCACCTCTCCGGAGTTGATGCTTTTATAGCTGGTCACTATCTTAGGCCAGCACCCAGAGGCACAACACTAGACCAGGTAGACCAGTTTAGTTTAGGTTTTTAGTGGAGGTCACAGAAAACAGAAAAATGCTGGATTTCGGGCTCATGAGTGAACAAAGCAAAACTCAGCACTGCAAAAAGGGCATCATGGTAGGATTGTTGTAAGAGTATGTAACTTATTTCTACACATTTTGACTTGTTTTATGTTATTTTAGTCCAATTATCTCACTCCATTGAGATTATCTCACTCCATTGAGATTATCTCTCTCCATTGAGATTATCTCACTACATTGTGATTATCTCACTCCATTGTGATTAGCTCACTACATTGATATTATCTCACTCCATTGAGATTATCTCTCTCTATTGTGATTATCTCACTACATTGTGATTATCTCACTCCATTGAGATTATCTCACTACATTGTGATTATCTCACTCCATTGAGATTATCTCTCTCTATTGTGATTATCTCACTACATTGTGATTATCTCATTCCATTGAGATTATCTCACTACATTGTGATTATCTCACTCCATTGAGATTATCTCTCTCTATTGTGATTATCTCACTACATTGTGATTATCTCATTCCATTGAGATTATCTCACTACATTGTGATTATCTCATTTCATTGAGATTATCTCACTCCATTGAGATTATCTCACTACATTGTGATTATCTCATTCCATTGAGATTATCTCACTACATTGAGATTATCTCACTACATTGTGATTATCTCATTCCATTGAGATTATCTCACTACATTGTGATTATCTCAATCCATTGTGATTAGCTCACTACATTGAGATTATCTCACTCCATTGAGATTATCTCTCTCCATTGTGATTATCTCACTACATTGTGATTATCTCACTCCATTGAGATTTTCTCACTCCATTGAGATTATCTCACTACATTGAGATTATCTCATTCCATAGTGATTGTCTCACTACATTGTGATTACCTCACTCCAGTGTGATTACCTCACTTCATTGTGATCACCTCACTCCATTCAAATTATCTCACTACATTGAGAGTATCTCACTCCATTGTGATTATCCCACTACATTGAGATTATCTCACTCCATTGAGATTATTTCACTACATTGAAATTGTCTCACTACATTGAGAGTCTCACTCCATTGTGATTATTTCATTCCATTGTGATTATCCCACTACATTGAGATGATCTCACTACATTGAGAGTATCTCACTCCATTGTGATTATCCCACTACATTGTGATTATTTCACTACATTGAGATGATCTCACTACATTGAGAGTATCTCACTCCATTGTGATTATCCCACTACATTGTAATTATTTCACTACATTGAGATGATATCACTACATTGAGAGTATCTCACTCCATTGTGATTATTTCACTACATTGAGATGATCTCACTACATTGAGATGATCTCACTACATTGAGAGTATCTCACTCCATTGTGATTATCCCACTACATTGTGATTATTTCACTACATTGTGATTATTTCACAACATTGAGATGATATCACTACACATTGAGAGTATCTCACTCCATTGTGATTATTTCATTCCATTGTGATTATCCCACTACATTGTGATTATTTCACTACATTGTGATTATTTCACAACATTGAGATGATATCACTACATTGAGAGTATCTCACTCCATTGTGATTATTTCATTCCATTGTGATTATCCCACTACATTGTGATTATTTCACTACATTGAGATGATATCACTACATTGAGAGTATATCACTCCATTGTGATTATTTCATTCCATTGTGATTATCCCACTACATTGTGATTATTTCACTCCATTGTGATTGTCTCACTACTTTGTCAGATGTTTTTACTTGAAATACCTTTAGAACTAGTAAGACAATAGGGTTAGGGTTAGAAGTAATCTCATATTGAGCTTGGAACAGTCTTAAAATAAGAAATATTTCATATTTCAAGATTTAAAATAAATAAAATAATCTTGACATGATACCAGAATTTTCCAGTGAGAGGGCAAAAAGCCACAGGCAAGTGAGCTCCCTTTGAAAATCCTTCACCATGTGACTTAACCCTCCCATAATACACAGTGTATCAGAAGCATTTCAAACTTATCTTTAATTCTATGTTTTAAATGAAACAAGCTGTTTTTGTTACTGAGCCTTTAATATTAATATATGTAAATGTCCTCAGTTCTGACTGACTAAGCCCATCACTATTGAAACGGCACAATAATCTGAGCTAAAACGACTTAAAATAAACTTCAGTCAGAGAGAGTGACGTACTTACACAGAAGATCAAACTTCTTTCAGAAAGCAGCAGGTCAAACTTCTTTGTCTCTATTTATATTTGAAAAAGCAAGTTTCTTCTGTTCATCCCTAACTTTCTTTCTCTGTCAGTCCCACCCTCCATCTCTCTCGCCTGAGTTTCTCAGAATGGAAGAAAGTAAGAAAGTAAGCAGAAAAATACAGAGAGGTGTGAATTCTAAACCTCAATGTTTCCTGTTCTGCACACACTCCTCTTCTCCCAGTATCTCTCTAGCAGAGAGAGGAAGTAGGAGCTGAGCTGAGGGGACAGACAGACAGACTTCAGCTGTTAAACTGTCTATGCAGGGAACATGCGGCCTGTGCAAACATGTCTGTCACTCCGTCCGTCCGTCCGTCACAATAACACCACGAAACCATCCGTCACAATCGAGCTAGCAG
This sequence comes from Megaleporinus macrocephalus, assembly GCA_021613375.1. Taxonomy (NCBI): domain Eukaryota; kingdom Metazoa; phylum Chordata; class Actinopteri; order Characiformes; family Anostomidae; genus Megaleporinus; species Megaleporinus macrocephalus. The sequence goes on from CM038702.1 coordinate 51,986,791, forward strand.
ACCATCAGCACCCACATACAGCTGCTGCTGCTGAGCAGGGCCACTGCGGGGGAGCTGAACCACAACATGTGATATGTGTCTAAGAGTGGGAGAAAGAATAGGGGGGCGTGAGAGAGACAGAGGGGCGAAAGAGAGGAAAAAAGTCACATGATGGAGAGAAGTGACAGAGGAGGGAATGACAGTAAGATCGTGAAAGGGGAGAAAGACAGAGAAAGACAGAGAAAGAGAGAAAGTGTATAGTGAGGAGAGATGCGATAAGAGAGACAGAGAAAAAGAGAGGGAGAGGATAGAAAGAAGGAGACACACAAAAAAAGACTGGGGAGAAAGAGAAAGAACAGAACAGAAAGAAAAAATGAGACAAAGTGAAGCGACAGAGGAGACAGACGGAGAGAACAACATGGCAGTGACATATGATTAGTGTTCAAGAGAGCAAGAACACGAGAGAGCACATGAGAGAGAGTGAGAGAGAGAGAGAGAGAGAGATGGACAGAAAAGGAAGGAATGAATACACTGCATAGCATGCATTCCTTCAGACAGAAACCCCCCGCTACTGATCTGGGGCATCAAAAGAAACCAAGCCCACTCACATATACCGTCAAACGAGAACAAAGACTGCTGCCTCTCTCTCTGTCTCTCTGTCCCTCTCTCTGTCTCTATTCCTCCCTCTGTCCTTCTGCCTACCCCCATGTAATCCTCTCTCTGTCTCTGTCCCTCCTTCTGTCGCTTTCTCTGTCCCTCTGTCTGTTTCACCCACTGTCTCTCCCTCTCTGTCCCTCCTTCTGTCCCCATGTTTCTTACTCTCTCTGTCTCTCCCCTTTTCTATCCTTCTGTCCCTCGCTCTAATTCCCTCCTAGTTCTTTTTTCTTTTTCCCCCTCTCCCTGTCTCTTTCTATCTCTTTCTCTCGCCCAGTCTCTGGTGAAGCTGAAGCAAAGCCTAATGCAGTAACGTCCACTAATGATCTGCAGTGTCCTCCAGAGGCTCCTGACCACACTGTTACGGGAGAGGGTTTAGTTTAGCCCACCTGGAGCAGGTTATGAGCTCCGCACCTTTTCCATTGCCCTTAACAAGCTTACAACGGCGGTCTCAAAAGTACCCAGCAGCAAACAGCAAACGAAACGCTAAGCAGTACTTTCAGGCTTGTACAAATGATGCAAGATTGTGACAGACAAAAAGAAATAACATAAACACATTCCTCGCCGCATCAAATCCAGCATTAGCCATGGGTTTCTCCTGACCTCACCACATACAATCAAATTCTGCTTTCAAAGGTATTAAACATTCTCTCCGTACACGAAACATAGAACCCATTAACCCCCTGACGTACTTTTTCATTTTTGGTGAGTTTCCAGCCACAGTTTGGCCTTAAATTGATCTGGTTTACTATTTATAGGCAAATAAAAAGCATGCAGGCACAGGAAGAACGTGGCAAAGGCTTGGCAGGGTGCCGGTTAGAAATGCTGGAAGGCTCTCAGGCCGAGCGACGGATGAAGAAAAAGTCTAACACGTTTTGACTGATGAGGGAGAAAAGTAGCTTTTTCTCCTCAGACGTGGCAGCGAAAAAGCACAGAGCGAGAGAGACGAGCGCACGGAGCGTAGGCAGAAAGGAGGGAGGGAGAACACCCTGCCTTTATCTAGGTATCTTGATAGCATTGTAATTGAAAGCCCCTTGGGTATGAATGCGTTTGCAAGGCCAGCAGATGGGGAGCGTTCATGCTGGTTTTCCATCAGCTGGTGTTCTATTATCTGTTGAGACGGGAAGACCCGTACACTTTCCTTTGTGGTGTGGGTATCAATTTAAACTCTAAGGGTCTGCATGTGGGTCACACTTCGATTACCTACTCTCATAACCGCATTACTTTCACAGTTCTTTCTTTCAATAGTCACTGTTCGGTAAGGTGCTAGGCTTGATGTGATCATTAGATGCAGTTGAACACCAAAAGAAAGCTAATAGGTTTAGAGATGCAGTAGACGGTTCTGGAGAATGATTGTTGATCTGTGGGGAAAAAATAATAATAAAAATACACCCCACCCTTTAGCGCTCTTACAGAAGCTCCATTCCCCAAATTCGTGAATGCGCATCGCCAAGGTGAACAAAACTGGGCTAGCAAACCAGGTTTTTTTTATTTTGTTGGCCATAAAACCTTCACAAAACCTTCAGTCTGTTGTACAGATACATACCATGAAAAGTACTGTAACTATCTAACTATTAGATAATCATAGCTAGGTTGTGGGTTAACAAACTGTCACCACTATTGCTGCTACAAGACTAACCAGTTACTGTCACACTAGCAAACAGGACAAACAACACTGACCTACAATGCTACCCATCTATCCTCATTCCTTTCCATTCTCTATAAAACTCCTCATTAGCAGGTCCATGCTGGTGCCTCAGTCTACCTGTCCAGCTTCTTGTTCAAACCTTCCAGTTCCACCTTAAATGGTGCACCAGATACATTTAGATGCTTCAGGCAGAACGGAGGTCAACTAAAATGTCATTGTTGAAACAAAGCTTTTCACCTTTGCTTGAGTTAAAAAAGTCTCAATCTTTGTTCTTCAGAACTTTTTTCTCTCCCCTTCAAGAAAGTGTGTGTGGAATGTGCCTGGAGTTCAGTCCATAACATAAATGCCCCTGGTTACTGATTGGCTGGAAGAGTGCTGTGTGACTCTACCGGAGCAGAGCTGTTTATTTCGGAGATACAGGGCCCGGGCGGTGTTTAAACTTAAAGACTTTTTCCCAGCATGTACACAGAATGGACAGCTAGTGGACCGTGAAGAGATATTCGCTACATTTGAAAAAAGGTGTATTGGATTGAAATGGTATTCTGTAGCTGTACATCAGAACTTTCAGCATTTACCACCTTTCATTTTCTGCTTACAGTAGTTTCATCTGCGCATACATGTTGAAGTTTAAGGAGTGTTTCAACCCAGACTGCTTTCATTAAGATCTAATACAAGGGGGGCATATAAAAGTTGGAAAATGAAGTTATAAATAAATCATAAATGCCTCTGGTACATACATGGAGTCATAAGCAACCATAAACAGTTCAGTCAACAAGCCGGCCGTTCTGTCTCTTCTTTTTCACTGGAGGCAGAGCTCAGGACATGGAGTCTTAATGAAGACAGAGTCTCGCACTAACACTGTTAAGGTCCTGAGGGACAGAGGACAGGGGGACAGCAGGAAGACACATTCCAGAACTCAGACTACTAATCCCCTCTGTCCTCCACACTCACTCACATGGAGCAGAGCCAGCTATAATAAAGAGCTGCAAGATAGATTTAGAAAACGATCCATCAGTGAGGGGGAAAGTAATCTTTCATACAAAGAAACACTCTGTCTCCAAAGTAAATTTACCTCTTTGTTCAATTTAAGGGTGATTATGTAATATATAACAGATAATTAAATAACAGAAGGCTTTAAAAGGGTATAAATGGGCTGGAAGACTGAGAGTCCAGTGCGGTAATAAGTGAACGAGCTGTAAGTGCATTTGGTTTTAAGCTATAAGAAAATGTTCAATCAGCCTGTGTTGAAAAAAGTGTTTAACACATCGAAGCTCTGAAAATAAGCAGCATAGCTCACACATTCAGTACTGCAGTGGAAAAATCAGAGACCAGATTAACTTTCTTTCCAGTTATGATGAAAATATTCCATTAATCTATCTTAAAAGATGATAGATAGATGATAGATAGATGATAGCTGTCATCTATCTTCTACACAGAGCTCTTTCTCATCTGGAGAAGCCCAGGAGCACTGTGAGAATCACCTTCTTTGATTTCTCCAGTGCTTTTAACACCATACAGCCAGGGCTCCTGAAGGACAAGCTGGAACATAGTGGAGTGGACAGTCAAACTGGATTCTGAACTACTTTACCAACTGACCACAGTATGTGAGGGCACGGGACTGTGTGTCTGATAAGGTGGTCAGCAGCACAGTGGCGCCTCAGGGAACGGTCCTGGCACCGCTCCTCTTCACCTTGTACACTGCTGACTTAACGTACAGCTCCACTGAACTGTCATCTCCAGAAGTTCTCTGATGACTCAGCGATCATCAGCCTCATAAGCCAAATGAGGAGGACGGCGAGTACAGAGAACTGATTCAGGACTTTGTGGACTGGTGTCTGCAGAACCACCTCCAGATAAATGCAGGGAAGACCAAAGAACTGGTGGTGGATTTCCGCAGGTGCAGACATCCCCCTCCATCAGTGAACATCCAGGGTAGGGACATCCAGACTCTTATAAGTATCTAGGTGTTCACCTGAACAACAAGCTGGACTGGTCAGTTAATACCACTGCACTTTACAGAAAAAGCAGACTCTACCTACTGAGGAGACTGAGGTCATTTGGAGTTCAGAGAAAACTGTGGCACCTGCCATCTTTTACGGAGTGCTCTGTTGGAGCGGCAGCATCTCGACCGAAGACAAGAAGAGACTGGACAAACTCATTAAGAAGGCCAGCTCTGTCCTGGGAAGCCCCCTAGACCCAGTGCAGGTGGTGGGACACAGGAGGATGTTAGCCAAGCTGGCATCCATGCTGGAGAATGACTCCCACCTCATACATAAGACCTTAGCAGCACTGGACAACTCCTTCAGCGACAAGCTGCTTCACCCCAAGTGTGTGAAGTAGTGCTATCGCAGATCCTTTCTTTCCTGATGCTGTTAGACTCTACAACCAGCACAGCTCACAGCTGATCACACATACACTGCGGACTACATGCACACACACAAACTCTACACACTTACAGAAAATATGATTTTTTTCAGTGTAATGTAAGGTGCAATATTTTTCATTAGCCCTGTGCAATTAAGAAGCAACATGCAAGTATTTGTAAATACAATCTTAAGAGTTCTTGACTTTTTATTGTTTATATTGTATATACTGTACTGTTTGTTTATATATTTTTGTACTGGGTGCCTTGCTATTCCTTTGCTGCTGTAACTCTGAATTTACCCCACTGTGGGACTAATATAGGTTTATGTTATGTTATGTTATGTTATCTTATCTTAATAAGACCAACTTTTCCGCACAACGTACATCTTCTATTCCTTTTATGGGGTCTGCTTTTGCCTTTTTAAAGAAATCAGCAAGGATATGTTTCCACACCTCAGTCTTAGACGTTTCAGAAATTCTAAGAACAATAACTGACCACCCCAGGCCTCAACCAACTTCTATGTTTAATATGCATCCTTTCTTCTTTTTTGTTTTTTGTTTTTCTTCAGCTGCATGTCCTCCTTTAGACCCATAGCACATAGCTGTCTTATAGGTTATAAATAAACAAGTTATCAAAGAAAGAAATGTCATCATTTCTGATTTATTTCCCAACTTTTTCAAGAAAAACAAAAATCACAAAAAGAATTTGTTTTCTTGTCCAAGTTGAGATTTTTAAAAGGATGTGCTATAAGGTATAAGGTGCGGAGATACCAATTTTTCCAAATATGTATTAGTACATCTGTGGATTCCACATAAAGTGATGTCTGATTTGCTTTCATTTTATTGCTAACATTAGTTGCCATCCAGGCTATAACTGAGCTACTGTAACGCACTACATCGCTGGGTTCCAGGGGAAAATAAAGCTCACCGGTATAACAGTAAAAGGAGATGTTATGCCAGCCAATCATATGTCTTAATAGCAGCATATATATCATTGCAGTCCAATGAAAAATAATTATCTTCAAAATTGCAACTTTACAGGAGAGACCAAAAACATACTTTACTTTTAATGTAAGTCAATGGAACCAGAATTTTTTCCAAGCTGTTTTGGAGCATTTCTATTGGTCCACTCATCATTTACACTATGTAAACAGCCATTGGCGTGACCAAATGATGTAGAAAACTTAAAATCAACAAAAATGATGATACATCGTTTTCATTGGACAGCGACGATATGGATAAAGGCCTGGCCCTAAAATAAACCGCTGAGGAACCCCACATGCAAAGACAGCAGCAGTGTTAAGTGAAGAGGTTATATGCTTGAGGAAGAGAGTTGTGCAGTCCAGTGAATTCCAGTGCAATGCTCAGCATGTTCAGTGAATATCAGGGTCCATGAAACAGTGCAACTCACCATATGGAGTGACTGTGGCAGAAGTCAAGAGCAGAGATGATCTGTCTGAAGAACTTGCGTGCCTCTTTGGGTGTTAACCTTCCTTTTTTCACCAGATAGTCAAACAACTCTCCCCCAGACACATGCTCTAAAACCAAATACCTGCGAAATGAGAGAGAAACAGATACAGATGGAGATCATTTAGAGAACGAAAAAACAAGCATTAAAGAAGCCTCAGTCAAAGAGCTCGTCTTTCTCCTGGAGGATTTTTTTTCAAAGAGACCTGATGAGGACTCAAAGAGAATAGACAATTCCTTCTCCGAACATGGAAGATATTGACTTAAGCAAGCAACCAGGGAGAAGAGAGGTTCCCTGTAGTCTGCAGCACTGGTGCTGCTGTGCCCTTGGATGAACTGGAGAAACAAACTGACAAGAAGACATGCGCTCACTCGTTTCTGTGAGGACCCGAGAGTTCCACGCCTTTCATAAGATACCCTGTGATCAGGCGGTGACCTCCCTGTGAGACCCCATGACTGAGAGATAAATGGAGGAAATAAAAATGAAGAGTGGAAAGGAAGTGTGAGAAAAGATTAAGTGGAGTTAGTTGGGTGGGTAACGCTGCTTGTAGCTTAGCTGGGATAATACAAAGTTACTTCTCTGTTCTGACAGTTCGTCTGTCATTGAAAGTTCTGCAAAGGAGAAAAGACATGAGACAGGAAGCTTTCAGCTCTGTGCAGAACTGTGTGCTAGAGAGTGAGAGAGAGAGAAAGAGAGCGAGAGAAAGAGAATGAGAGGGTAGGGAGTAAAAGAAAAAAGAAAGAACAAAAAGAAGAAACAATTAGCTTGAGAATAGTGATTTCTCTCTCCACCTGTGGAAAAGAAGCACATTCAGACCCAGGCTGAGAGGAGGTGAGAGAGAGAACAGAGAGAAGGAGAAAGAGAGAGAAGGAGAAAGAGAGAGAAAGAGAAAAAGGATTGAAACAATAAAGAAAGAAGGAAGAGATAGAAAAAAACTACAAAAAGTAGAGATAAAGAATAAGAGAGAAGAAGAGAAAGATACTTCAGAGAGAAAATGAAGGAAAGAGAAGAAGGAAAAGACAGAATTACAGAGAGGTGAGAGAAAAAGAGAGAAAAAAGACAGAGAGAAAGAAAAAAGACAAAAAGAAAAAAAAGAAAAAAATAGAGAGAAAGCGAAAGGAATGAAACAGAAATAGAAAAACAGAAAATGAAAGATAAAAAAAAGAAACCATGTAGAGTGAGAGAACAGGCTGAGAAAAAGAAGGAAAGAAAGAAAGAAAGAAAGAAAGAAAGAATAAGGGATACATAAGGATGGAGTGAAAGTGGTGGGAAATGAGACAGAAAGAGAGAGAGAGAAAGAGAGAGAGAGAGAGAGAGAGAGAGAAAGAGAAAGAGAAAGAGAGAGAGAGAGAGAGAGAGAAAGAGAGAAAGAAAGAAAGAATAAGGGATACATAAGGATGGAGTGAAAGTGGTGGGAAATGAGACAGAAAGAGAGAGAGAGAAAGAGAGAGAGAGAGAGAGAGAGAGAAAGAGAGAGAGAGAGAGAGAGAGAGAGAAAGAGAAAGAGAAAGAGAGAAAGAAAGAGAATGAGAGGGTAGTGAGTAAAAGAAAAAGAAACAGAGAGAGCAAAAAGAAGAAAGATTAGCTTGCAATTAGCGATTTCTCTCTCCACCTGTGGAAAAAAAAGAAAAAAGCACATTCAGACCCAGAGTTAGAGGAGAGAAGAGAAAAAGGAAAATAGAGAATTACAGAGAGGTGAGAGAAAAGGATAAAAAAGGACAGGGAGAAAGAAAAAAGACAAAAAGAAAAAAATCAAGAGAAAGCGAAAAAAGGAATAAAAAGGAATAAAACAGAAATAGAAAAACAGAAAATGAAAGAGAAAGAAAGAAACAATGTAGAGTGAGAGAACAGGCTGAGAGAAAAAAAGAAAGAAAGAAAAAGAAAGAACAGAAAGAGAGAAAGAAAACAGAAAGAACAGAAAAGGAACAAGAAAAAGTAAGAGAGTGAGAGAAAGAAAGAAAAAGAAAGACAGAATAAGGGATACAGAGGGATGGAGTAAAAGTGATGGGAAATGAGAGAGAGAGAGAGAGACTGTAGGCAGCGAGGCTAGACGAGTGTGTGTGGTCAGAGCAGAGGGCACGCTGCCAGCTCCAGTCATTTCTGCAGCGCTTCTCTCCATCTCAGCTGGCAAATTGAATCAGAGGCAGTTAAAGTCGCTCTCTGATCTCATCACTGTCCTCTGGCCTTTTGTCTCTCCATCCAATACCCAGTCCTCACCCACAAATTCCTGCTGGCCCTGGGAAGCACTGCGCTGTGTAACTCCTATAGCAGCCATAAAAGTGCTAAGCGGAGCCGGAGTTTTATAGGTGCTGCCAGTGGGCGGGTCAGCGCGGCCTGTGACTCTAATACAATATGGTCCCAATTGGTCTCCTTCGGCGGATTTAATGACTCCTCCAAACCATTAGAGGTTAAAAGGAGTAATGCACTCTGACTCCTTTCATCATGCTCCTGCCGGGGTGGCGGCTCCTGCCAGTAAGAAAGACGTGGTGCGGAACATCAAGAGCTTCAAATGACAGTTAATCCGTTAAAGCCAGCACGCAGGGAGAGGATCCTTCACTTAATACTAATACTGCGCATCGTTTCAGTGTGGGGGGCATTCTCCGTTTTAAGGGAGCACTGCTTGTCATAACACTATGTTATCTGATTGTTCCAACTCATTTGCAGAGGGATGTGTTTGTGCAATTACATGTTATATCAATACAAACTACTGAAACATCATCTGGGTGAATCTTTTCAGAATTCCTAACATGATGTGCTCTGCTGCTTTGTGAGGGCTATAAAGACGTTCCAGTGGTTCATTAGGAATCACATTTCTGTGTGATTAATTAGTTAAGATGTAAACAACTGGTGTGATATAAAAACTTACCAAAACAGTGGTTCTGACAAGAACCAGACACCAGAAGATCTGACTGCCTGTGAACGCTACCTCACAAAAAGCTATTACATGAAAAGGTCACTGATACGCTGGCTGATGCCTGGGACGCTGTTTTCAACAGTTCTAGCCTAATACGTATTTTTAAAGAAGCAATTTGTAAAACAATGAACTGTCAAATTCATTCTCCAAACAACCGGAGGCCAGACGCACACCAGAAACACACAGTCCCTCCTCCTCCCTTCACTCCTTACCAGTCTAAAGAAAACCTTCAGCATCACACTTCTTCCTCCCTTTACTCTCTAAGAGCATCTCCAGTGGTGGAAAGCAACATCAGAGTTAATTTAGTTTTGCTGCTATTTATATTGCTTTATGTGTTTGATGCTGAACTTGCCTTGTTACTAAGAGCTACCTTATCATTGGCTACCTGTCTTTAAATGAGCTAACCAGGAGCAGCAGCTTGAACATCACTGAGAAGAGGTTAGAGTAATCTGTCAGGGCAGTGCTGCTTCTTCATCCTCTCATGTTGGACTGATGACAGATTCAACACTACAGTGACTCACTATCACCTTTTGAGGTAGAACGTGGTATATCAAATTACATACTGCACCTTTAAAGGTTATTCATAGTGGAGGTGTACACGCAGGGCTTTGTGAGGCGGCCAAAGGAAAGCCTGTCTTCCAACTGATCAGAGCGCTACATTTAAAAGCTCAGAAGACGCATGAAGGTTAACAAGTCATTATAGATAATAAATATATTAGTGTATATATTTGTGTTGAAATGTTTTAGTGCAGACATCATGACTCCTGGTTTCCATCACCAACAATTGTCTAGTAGTCTAAATAGGTTTGTTTTATTAAGCAATTAAGCATTTTACATCAACCCCCTCTGAATCCCTTTGTTTACATCTCAGTGATTTAACATTACAAGCAATTTGAGCATGTGGAATATGGAATTCTCATTTAGGATGTCATATAAGTTAAAGATTCTCACCATAAATACTAAAACCAGAAGAAATCTGACCACATAAATATGCTATTTTTGTATTTTCTGTATTGTAAAAGCAGTTTGTTGAGGAAAATTTCACTATTTACTAATATTTGGTGGTGAGGTCGCATATTGGATTTTAACCACACATCACAGTGTTTACATAACAGATGACTGCTGGCCGCATTAGTGGATCTCAGACTGCCGTGACTAACAGAACGCTTAATGCTTTAAACATTAATGCGACTTTAACAGAGGAGCTGAACCACTGCCTGCTCTAAATGCCCCCAGCCCCGCCCCCCCTTTAAACAACAAACCATGACAAGATCACTGTTGGAATAACACATGGATAACACAATTGGAAAAGGTCAAAAATGCAAGGAAGACGAATACTTACAAATATTTCTTATTTTCGTAGACATCGTGCAACTTTAAAACGTGTGGGTGTTCTATTAGCTTGAGAATAGCGATTTCTCTCTCCACCTGCGGAACAGAGCACAAAAACACATTCAGATCCAGAGCGCAGCCAATTAAGTGCAGTCTAATGGACGCATCAGTGTTTCACGATGACAGGTGTGATATGTTTTGGGTTTTTTTGCGTTTCATGAAAGTGGATGAAGGTGAACGTACAACAACCTCGCTGTGAAATCAGCATCTCCACGAACTCGAGAGATTCACCTCAGCATGAACCAGGAGTTGCATCATCGTCATCACAAAGAGTTACACAAGAGTTTTCTGAGTTCCCTTTTTTGTTCGGCACTTTAAAAACACAAACTTTAGAAAAGAGCAAACTCATGCGTGAACAGCATAGCAAGAGCTGTTCTGAAGACTGTCACATGAGTGTCTCATCCAAAGCAAGTCAGAGGCAGTAGGCTCACTTCTCCTGCAAACATTATTAACACTGTGGCGTTGGAGTCTTCATGGAGGCCTGTGACAGGACTAAAGAGAAAGCAACCTATGGCTCAGATCCAAACCCAGTGGCGTCACATGCAGGCTGTGGACGGGAACCGTAACGTTCCACAGACACCGGTCATGCTTGAGATGAGCATCCATATGGTCAACTGTTTTGAAACACTCCATAGGACATTACTAGTTCTTCTGAGCCTGTTTTATTTGGGTAGTGGATGATTCTCAGTGCTGCTGTGACACTGATGAGGTGGTGTTGGGTTAGTGTGGTTGTGCTGGTAAGAGTGGATCAGACACAGCAGTGCTGCAGGAGTTTTTGATGCCTCACCTGAGAATAGTTAACCAACCAAACAAACATACTCAGCCAACAGTGTCTTGTGGGCAAAAACCTGTGACCACTGATGGTGGACTAGAGGTTGGCCGGTACAAAATATGTTGCAACAGACGACCTACTGCCTATGTCTTTACATCTACAAGGTGGACCAACAAGGTAGGAGCGTCTAATAGAGTGGACAGTTAGTGGACACAGTGTTCAAAAACTGTAGCAGCATTACTGTGTTAGATCTACTCGTACCAGCACAACATCAACAGATCCAACACCCAGATATCTGGACAATGAATGTAGATACAAGCAAGTGTATCTAATGAAGTGGTTGGTCCGGGTATATTCACCAAGTATATATTAAATTCATTCTAGCAAACTAATGCTGAGTAAGAAGGTGACCTGATTTAATTGCAACAGAATGCTTGTGATTGTACAGGCTGCTCACAGGCATATAAAGCAAACATCCTGCCCCACTCACCTAGCCCTTATACTTCTATACTACACACACACACACACACACACACACACACACACACACACACATATATATACATACAACAGACAAAAAGGGCGACACAGACCACTAGCCTGCCAAACAGTGAGCCCACATTCATCCATAATGTCATACATCTTGCTTGACAGTAATCTTGCTTTGTCTTCTCTATTAGTCAGCATTACACCAGTCATGGTGTATTCACAGTCATAAGAAATAACAGGCCACTCTTGCCCTTTTTATGTAGGTGTTATTGTTGCTTATTAATCCAACACATTTATGAGCTAATAGTAAAGCAGTTATGTATGTTTCATTAAAGTGACACATAAACATTGATGAATGCAAATTTAGTCCTTCCTCCGATCCAATATGGTGTATTATCCATGTTATCCTCTCTGATCATTCCTATGCTGAGAAAATGCATTGTGCAGAATGATTTGAGCTTTGGAAAATTAGTTAGTTAGTGTTTAACTTTTAACACCATGTCTGCTCTTAGGGCCATGTTCATGGCAGGAAAGGTTGTGATCTGTCTTTTATTTACTTATTTCATTTAATTGACTTGGAGAAGTTATGTCTGTAGTCTATGTATGTTCACTTCTATGTGTTGTTTCAGTTTTGTTAATGACAGGATGATAGGAATGCTGCTGCTTTTGTCTTGATAAAGAGTTTGTATGGTTTGTACAGATTTTTGGGTTATAGATGATATATTCCAGCAGTAAATGTTTTATTATAATCTTTGTTTGGCATGTGGCTTTTATCAGGTACAGGGGTGATAGTCTAGTATGTCCAATATGGCATCTTGTGAAGACTGTCTGGTCCCAATGGTTTTCAATGTAGGTCTTCATATTTTCCCCCAACAGTGGGATTGGCTTTGGACAATTTATTGTTTGGTTGTGTGTTCCAGTCGTTTTGCCATTGTGAGGTTTGGAAAATAATCTGATTGTTGCCTAAAGAGTTGATGTAGGACCACACTGTGATGAAGCTCTGTGAAGTGGTGTCAGAACTTTGTTTAAAAAAAACAAATACCCATTAGGACACACACTGCCTGTGTTAACCACAACAGAGATCAATAATGAATACATAATATTATGGGGTAAAAACAAAACGATATAAAAAGGCAAGACAAAGTCCTGCATAACCCTGCCAGCCTTACTGTGGAACATCCTGTGCCACATTGATTTGACTGCTACCTGCACAAAGGTGCACGCGCAAACATGGTTTCCATGTATGGTCAAGGCCAAAGTGTACTCACTCTGACTGCATTTGGCTTACAGTTAAATATCATGGCAAGCATGCTTGACATCTCCAGCTGAGCCAGCAGGGAACCCAGAGAACTCTTCAAAGCTCAAGCACTATGAGAGAGATTAAAAGTCATAGCCTGAGCCCGGGATTTTACCCATTGTACATTTGACAATCATCTTTGATTCACATCAATGTCTTGTGAATATTTCCAGCATGCACACCTGTCACATCTTATCAGAGGAGTGCATTGAGAAAGAGAGAGATGTTTCCTCTACCCTTCTGACCCTGCCTCGCCTCAGCGCACCCCGAATCCTCTAGCACACAAACACACACACGCACAGGTAACTTGCAGACTACTACAGTACTGTTTCTCAGCGGAAACCGTCTTGCTGTTTCTATTTCAGACAAAATATACTTTGAATGTCCAGCTGTCGAACACACAGCAGTGGTGAGAGTGCATGTCTCGCTAGCTGGAGTGTGAGAAACTGTAAGTAGAAGATGTCGGCCAATGGCAGGACCTGAACTTAACCGCCTTCAGGGTGAAGGATTTTGAGGTAGTCATAGTCCATCTGCTCCCCTGCAGAATATTCCCTTTAAATCTTATCATCGATTCATGCCAGAGGACAGCTTGGACTATAATTGGAGTTTATTAGACTCTTCCAATTTATCTTCATGACAAAACACTCAACAACAGCTCAACCATCTCGAAGCCAAGTCCTTCATGTGGCAGCCTCATTTGTCCAGCAGATGTGAAGGCTGTTGTGGCTCGGTGACCTGGTGGCAGTGCAACAAGCAACATCTTGACAGAGGCTCAGAGAAATGGCACCACCCCAAGGCTTCCCAAGCCCTCTGCCAGCACTAGCCAGCAATGCCGAGCATGTCCAAGTAAATGGAGCCAAGATCAGCCAAAACAAGGACATGGCAGAGGAAAAACACTCAGTGTGAATATACGGGGATACAAAAGGCCACCAGTTCAATATGGCTGTTTTGACAGAGTTCAGAAACAACCATTCAACAAATACCCATCCTGCCTTCATTTGGATCCAAGTTCACACTCAGCTAAAGATCTGCAATTGGCAACTGTTGGCACTAGGGCGGTGAGGTCCTCAAGGCCCCAAAAACAGTCCATTTAAATAGTATTAAATACTGTAAGTACTGCTTTTACACACATCTGTGTGTTTATTTGACCTTTCCCAGATTTTTTCCTTGTGGCGACACAGTATTATTTACAGTTATCATCTAACACCAGTTTTGACTACTCAGTACTCAGTAAGATAAAGGGTCTGAATAAACCCCTACAATGTCTAGGGTGCCCAAGATAATTCTGAAACTAAACTTTGTTTTCAACACAGTATGTACTGCTTTCTTGAAATTAAGATATTTATGCTACTTTTTATTGTATGTGTGCTTATTTATGTCTGTTCTAATGACATCTGGCAGTCACACTGGTGAAAATGAACTTAATGCTAAGATTATAAACAATACACACCTTTGCACAGAAGTGTATATTTACGTCCTTGCTTAAAAACTACAGGGGTAAGTAAGAAGTGTACAGGCCGAGTAAAGTTTAGTCTCAGAGAGTACAATATAAATGAACCCCTAGGGGTACAGCATGTATTGGATAGATTTGGCTTTGCTTTTATGTTGACATTTACTTTCTAAGGTCTGTCCCATGCTGTGCTCCTGCCTCCAGTGTCTATTTTCGAAAACCAAAATATGATCACCCTATACAGTATGGCCCTTAAGGTCCAGTTGTGTATCTGAAAGTAGCAGTATGCAGGATTTTCAGTTTAAAACCTTAAAAAACAGTAAGAAATAACAGTTTTGATGGCATGCCCAATAGTGGATTCATAAGAGGCTGAAGAAACAGCACTGCTCAAAACAGGTTTATTCAATATTATCATTCATGTTGAAGGTGCTGTTAGATCATTTAAGGATAGGTAGCCAATGAAAGGAGGAGTAAATACAACGATGGCAGAAGCTCCTGGCAAGAGCAAACATTAACGACCGGCATTGCCTATAAATAGAAATGAGTGTAGTAGGTACACTATATTCCCTACACTACATCCCTTCTTCTGGCATTCCTTGCATATTTCTACCATTTATAACATTTTTATCAGTAGAAACATAAAAAGCCTGGAAGTCTTAATGTGTTTAGTACATATGCAATGTACATATACTGTCAAAGGATACAAGCAATGCAGTAATGTACAATTATGTTCCTTGACTCTACAGCAGAAGAACTGTTGATAGTGTAGTTTACCACTTATCACCATCTTTATTAGCTGTTCGAGAGATGTTAACTTGGAACTTTCCAGCGTATGATGACCACCTGAATTCACCATAACTTTTCCCTGCTCCGTCTCGCCCTATCGACTTGACTTCCTCAAGATTTCAGCAGGTCATCCCCTTGTGCTCCCTTCTCCCATGAACAGACCAGCGTTAATTACTTCCATGCCTCTGTATGCATACACCCAAAGAAGTTACAAGCATCTTCATTAGCACATTATTCCAGCAGCTCTGGTCAGGCCTCAGCTCGTGCTGCAGCTGTGCGAGCCCGGGTTTGATCCAGGTTCAGCTTCCGGGGCCTCCGATCTGGCGGAGGTGTGAGCAGCGAGGAAGCTAATCAAGCGAGTCGAATCGTTAAAATGCAGGAAGCTCACCTCGGTGGCCCTCGTTGCGTTGTACCTGTCTTTTACAGGTCATAGAGTTTGGCTGTCTCATAATTAGTTGTAATGGAACAAAGTGGCGGCCGCTAATGGAGAAGAATACGTCGGCCGGCTCGCCTGCGAGGGAGAAATGAACCTGCGGAAATCCCGCCGCCGGTCCAAGTCAAGGTCGAGCAAGTGCGAGAGACTGACACTAATCCAAATTGGTTATTTGACGGGGAGAACGGGGAGATAATTTGCCTTCTACAATCACCTCAGTTATCATCATAGAGTCCTGATCATTAACTCGAAAAAGGTCAGTTCGGGAAACGTTCGGCCTACAATCACTGATTGGGTATTGGTCTGAGGTGGGCTTGTGCTGCAGCGATCTCTGGGGCTGTTGCATGAGTTAATGACAGCTAAAAGACCCCCCCACCACCACCCTTCCTTCATAATAACAGAACATTTTGGAGGTGGGTGATAGAGAATGTTAAACCTTACAGTCATTAGATGTTAAGGAACATGGAGTAAGCTTAGACTCTATGAACGGTGCACACTGCAGTGTTGGGACTGGAACTGATTCAGTGTAATTCATTACTGCACTACTACAGTGTGATTTCAAGGTACAGATGGCATGCTAAAGCAGGAAAGTACAATAACATACGTTAAATGTGCCAGACTAATTAGTCTGCGCGCTGGACAATGAGAGGTTTGGATAAATTAAGCATGATGGTGGTGTGAAACAACAGCTGCTCACCACCATACATGCCATAAACAGAGACTCAGCCAGTGCTGCTTGTCACATACGAGAGCTTGGGAGGCGAAAATAACGATCTGGGCTGCTTTTATGCTGCACATAAAAGGCACTTTCGGCCGTGGTTTAGTAAATAAAGGTACCTCTGTGACATGGCTAGGCACCGCAGACTGTTTAATAGTCATTGCCGCAGAGTAGAGGTCTGCTATAATATGGAGAGGAAAGGGTTTGGCACAAATGTGTGTAGCTTACATGCAATTTAGTTCATGCAGTCTGCTCTCTTTCATCTCAATGGATATCAGCATCCATGTGTTTCACTGAGTCAGACCCATGATAGAGCCTCTTACGCACTGTAATGTGTTTATGTCTCCATTGTCAGCTGTAGTTAGATGTCAGGGAGGAGACCACAAGAGGTCATGTCAGGTTTGAGAAAAACAAAGCCTGGGGTAGACCGTGGGTTTCTCAGATAAAGCCATAAGACGTGAAAGACTGTCATCTTGAAGACACGGGCTCTGTACACATAGCCATGTCAAGCGAAGTGCTGCCCCAACATTCAGCTGTAAATGAAAGGTGACCTCTGGGCCTACACTGCAGAAAGACATGAAGTCTGCCCTTCACTTGATGAAACAATCAGCAACCCTCTTCTCAAGCTCCAAGGACCAAGGGACCACAGGCACCAGGCCCTGGCCTTCTGTATCTCTCCCTGACCCTTCATCTATTCTCACTCTGAGCATCCCATTCTCATCTCCTCCTCTCTTTCTCTCAGAGAGGCTGCTTTTGTAATGATCAGCGCTGGAAAGACACATAAAGGTGTATAGTGTTCACTTGCATGCTTTTTAAATGTCAAGTTATATCATACTGCTACTGTCATAAAATCCTTCATAAACAGATGATAAATAAAATAAAAATAAATATTAAAACAAATATTATTTCGAGTTTAGATAACATCGTTGTCCAATGAAAAACAAGAAAATTGCTACTTTTCAGGAGAGAACAAAAACATACTTTACTTTCAATTTAAGTCAATGGAACCAGATTTTTTTCTGAGCTGTTTAGGAGTACTTCTATTGGTCCATTAACCATGAAATTGTAAACAATCATTGGCCTGTTCAAATGATGAAAATTTAAAGTCGACAAAAATGGAGATTCATGGTTTTTATTGGACAGCGACAATATGCACATTTTCACTAGCATTTGCACATCGCTACTGTATGCATAAAACCTTTTATCTCTAAAACGATAAAAATTTTTGGGTCATTTCTTTTGATCCATTCATCATATTTTATCATTTATACACGACGTAAAATACGACAGTCATTTTTAACTTATGGCAAAATCTGAAAAACAACAAAAACTGAGGTTATGTTCCAACAGCAGCAATATGCAGGTGTAATCCACACTCTGGCTGTGAGGATCTTAAGTTCTGCATGGCTTATCTTATTATGTGCTAATTTGCTCAGTAAATTTTGTTGCCAGTGAAACCTTGAAATTTGCCATCGATCTCTCTATCTATTTTACAATCATAGGCAAAGCTTGAATAATTAGGTGAAAGTGGTCATTTGTGTTATATATTAATAAAACTTGTACTCCAGATCAAAAGATGAGCACTAACTACAGAGTGCCAGCTTTTATTTCCCCATGCAACATAAACCATGAGGACTTTGCTGTGTGAATTCCACCAATTTCATCTGAGCACAAGTATTAGAACAACTGAATGTCAGGTGATTCTGATTGCTCAAGTGTTGTTCTGATGTCATGGAGTGGGCATGTCTGGCTGCTTCTATAACAGCCTCATCGTTCCTCCAAACTAGAACAGGGCTAAGGTTGTAGCTCAATCTCTTGAAACATGCTGCACACAAGGAGTTCATCAGAAAGAAAAGTGGAAAGTTACAGACTGGCCTAGTCAGTCACCTGATTTCAACCCCACTGAGCATGCTGTTGAAACGGAAGCTCAGAGTTCAGCATGCCACCAGAACAAGCGCCAACCAAGAGACTGACGGAGCAGTCCAAACAAAGTCTCTAGTGAAGCGAATGGGTCACTGCATGCAAAAGGGTTTGGAATCACAAACTTTACATTATTTTTGCTTGCCTCCGCAAACAATTTCAGCTTAATCTTGGCTGTAATTGGTGGAATAAACACAGCACATGTAGCATCTGGTTGACGTTGTATAGAACACACTGTCTATTTAATCAAGCAGCTGATCTGTCTCTTCACTTCAGCCCTCCTTCCTATAGCTATAGTAACTGTGCCAGACATGTGAGCCCCCAGGGCTTGGCCATATTTTCTGCTTCTCATTAACACGACATGTGCAGAGTGTGAACCTTCCTCAGCAGTGAGCAAAAGCCTCATCTGCGTGAACGGACAGCTGCTAACACGGACGAGTGGCGACAGAGTGAAAGACGGCTGCGCTGGGGGACGAGAGGAGAGAGGGAAGAGTTGCTGAGAAACACTCACCACTGAACCAGAAGCCCCCCGGGCAGCCACCGGCTACCAGAGCAGACTGCTCCGCTGAGTCACACGCTCAGCCATTCTGAACAGCTCTTCTTTACTGCTGATAAAGTACAGACTGCGAAGGTTTCTGTTACCAAGAATGTGAACTGTTGGGCAATCCTTAACAATGATCTACCTGCCAATCATACAGAACTCAAAAAAAAAAAAAAAAAACAAAAAAAAAAAACTCCTCGGGATGTGTTCATCTGCATTGGGGTGCATTTGTCCTTTCCAAGGTCTGCTCACTTCTGTTTTTCTATTTACTTTCCCCGCCACCCACTTGAAGCGTAAAGCAAAAGGCTGACTCTGTGAATTTGCGCATCCTGACCACTGGGACAAACACGACGCAGGAGATGAAGTGTTGCCTGGCTGCATACCGTTTGTCTCAAGGTCATGCAAATACGTGCGAGGCCCCTGCGCCTGCTGTGCCTCTCTGCACGCTGTCCTACATTCATACAGTTAACATTTACTTTCTGCCTCAGGCTTGCTTCACCGAGCTGTTAGGTCCTGTGTAGCTTCCCTGCTCCTCGGCTGAATGGCATGTGTTAGGTAGCTTCAGAGGGGCTCTTCGAGTCAGGTCCCCTCCTTGTCGGAATAATCAATACGTTTCAATGATGGAGGAGCTGAATGCCTCTGTTTAGGTTAAAGCAGACACATCTCAGGAACACTATTACCAGTAAGCCTACAGCAGCTGTTAGTGGTCGAAATTGCTTAGGAAATTGGTTGAGGTAGGAATGAGGGTCAGTTACAAGAGTCTGAGGAGCACAAATCGAATCGTTGGGGGCTGGACGGGGATGTCTCTCACAGGCTAGAACGCTTTGGCTGGGACGACAAATGCAAGCCCACAGCACGGCCTTCAGTGATGTCTGCAGGTAGAGATCTACCAGTTCTTCAGTTTTCTCCATGTGCCTATTAAAGCTATTTTGTATACTTCAGCTTCGTCGCATGTGAATATTCTCTTATGCCAAATTCTTTCAGAGGTCACACAAGCTCCGAGAAACCTGCAACGTAATCACAAACCAGTACTATATATAGAATTTGCTGTGCCAACACCATTGAACAGGAGTTCCACCAATTTTTCAAAAGCTCTGCCCAATTAATGATCAGACACCTGCAGCTTATGATTGCCTCTAAAAGCTCCCTCACTGCACAAAAAGTGCTTTTGAATATGGTACTTGTTTTATGATTATATTATATATATATATATATATATATATATATATATATATATATATATATATATATATATATATATATATATATATATATATATAAAATTTACTGCACTGAATTAAGCACGCACCCACAACATAGAATCAGAATAGAATCACTGGCTGTTTTGGAGATTACATAAATTTTATATTTGGTTCCCATCACTACCACAATAGAGGCGTCTGACTTAGGGAAGGTCTTTACAATGCACAGTAGTACACAGCCGAACACTCCACTGTTACAGTCCATCTGTACATCACTCATTACTGTTTACATCTCAATGAATCTCAGTGAATGAATCACAAAGCAACATTGTTGAATAAACAATGAAATTCTCCTGTTACAAGGGATGCAGGCGCTTTCAAACAACTAAACAAGGCACACATCTCTTACATACGCCTTACATCAAGAATCTCATTCTTCAGGAAACTCACTGTTGGCTCTGGAGCTCAGACCATCAGCTTTAACCCTTTAATGCAAAGCAAAAACTTGTCTATTTCTGCCTTTATATCTATTCTCTTTTTAGGGTGTGATTGATTTGTTTATTGCTGTTGTCACATTTATTGTCATATGTAAATGACATCTAAGGGCGTTTTCACACCTGTAGTTCGTCTCACTGGTTCGGATCAGTTAATGAGTTTGTTTACTTGGAGAGTTTTACCCCCTCAGTTAAGTTTGTTTTCACACAGGCAAAAACCTAAACACACCAAAATGCACCCCAACAAACCACGTGAGCACATTGTCTCCTCTGCGTTGTCAGCGCTATCTGGCGTGCGAGCAACACAGGAAGAAGATCAGTTTTTCCCAAACTACTGCACATTTCTTGTACAGCGTAGCACAGAGCAGTGGCAGAGACAGCATCTGTTCATAGCTGTAATAATAATAATCTGATAATATACCAAACTACAGTCCACCTGCAGAACACCCAGCTCACTCCAAATATTACAAAAGTAGACAACGTACCTCACTGCTAGTCTAAGAGAGACCTCGGTTTATTGTCCTCGCCATGTTAGATGCTACAGATATCCAGTTCTCTGTTTATGCGATCTGCCACATCCCATAATGCAAAGCACACCTGGCTGCAGGAGATGTTTAGATCAAACTTGTGGAGTACCCCTAATACTTGGGTTGGGTCGAAGTCGGATCATGTTCTCACCACAAACAAACCGCTCTGGAGTTAGTTTGGAACTGGACTGAGACCACCTCCTCTCGAGGGTCTCGGTGCGGTTGTTTTGGTCTGCACCCGAGTGCGATTAAAAGATGCTTTTCTTTCAAGAAACCAAATTCTTAAGCTTCAGTTCCACAGCCTGATACATTTTACTATGGCCAACATGGACGTGCATGCTTCATAACTACTGTGGGTGCAGACTTCAATAAAACAAAGGGGAGCAAGTCTCTGAATATATCTACCAACAACACATTTAATAAAAAGGGGCTAAAGGAAATCAAGCAGAACGGCAACTACAGTGTTTTTTCTCAATCAGACAATATCTTGCTTTTGACCAGTGGTAGATCCCATGACATCTGCTTAGATAAGAAAGCCGGAATATCATTTACATTTCCAAATCAGCCAGACTCCATGTTACTTTTGAAAGCAAGGCTTTGCCTACTACATGTTGCTATATCTCTTGAGAGTGAGACCAATTTACGTGTAAGTGTACAGGATCAAGAGTCTTACTGGCAACTGAACAACAACAAACAGCTCGTTTTCTTTTTCACTTTAAGGAAAAATCTCCTCAGGCAGAGCTGGACCTGATCCAAGACAGAGAGTAGTAACCTCCTTCAGACACGCATACAGTCCTGAACACACCAGGAGGCTTTGAGTTAATCTCAGCATAGCTCATCTCCACTTGCGCCAGTGCTAAAGCCCACACGAGTGGGCAAATCAATGGCTCAGAAAAGTGCATCGATCAGGAAGTCCATGCTTGAACCAGCACGGCCCAGCCAGCACAGGCAGATAAGGGTGATAACCATGTTCCTCACTTCAGTTCCAGTTACTATTAAAACCACCCAGTTTCTCCAGAGCGCCCAGTCCCTTCGGACCAAGGACAAAGGCCTTCTTGTGCCAATCAAGCCCAGAGCTCAGACACTAAAGTCTACTGAGAGTCTCATCCCAATCATTTGGCTGACGTGTAATGATAAATCAATCACACTGTCACTTAGACCTCTGGATGTGACTGAATTATAGCAGGACAGGGACATAACTCTATGCTAATGGACGTGTCCCAGGATGACCTTGTCGGTAATGAAGCATAATGGTTTGGGAAAGGGTGCTGTGGGTTTAGAGGTCACCGGGGGGCTGGGGGGAGGGTATCCTTCCAGGCAGAGTGATATGCCATTGATGAGGTCTATCACTGCAGGCTGTGTGCTAATCCCTACTATATCTCAGTTACACAGAGACACTACAGGTCAAACGTGACTGACCTTCTTTCCATCTGCTTGAGTAATTAAGGCAGAAGATGGCAACTGTTTAGGTGGCCTTTAGGACCTTAACCAATATTTCCAAACAAAGATTTCGTTCCAAGGTCTGGACAATACAGTCTACAGTCTCCAGAAGATCATCTGAATTTACACATTAAAATGAAAAATGCAACCCTTTCTACATCTGTTCAGCTTTTTATCGATCTAATCTATTGATCCAACTATAGTGGAGCTGCAACAGTCTCTGGAGGAAGATTTATGGTTGAAAGACTAGGAAAACTCCATTCTGATTATGTATCTTGAAGGTGGGAAGAGCTTATGACAAACAATAGTGGCTTTCAGGCAGATACTTGTGGATGGGCTGGTTTTTGATGCTAATGCAGAAGAAAGAAGGTAAATACGTTACCGTATATTACATCCAACTATTGAGGCTGAGGGATGCAAGCCTGCACGGCAGGTTATTACAGTACATGACAAACAGCATATTAAATGTCAGTTTTAGACACAAATTCCTCGTTAAATAGAACCTATTTTGCTGTGTTTTGATGTTTACATTTTATTTTTGGGATCTACCAGGTGTACACGCTTCAAATGATCCAAAGGCATCATTTTTCTCATACTGCACATCTGTATTCATCCTCTGTCCTAATACTCTGTTAAAGCTTCTGTCTTTAAGCCCGCCTCCCAATCAATCCAGTGTACTCTGACTGATCAACCGCCAGAGTGGTGCTTGCCAGTAGGTGGGCAATAAGGACAGTGTTATGAGATGATTTCACCTTATAACAGAGAAAAGGGCTGAAATTCCAACAAGGCGTTTCAGGCGGCTGAGAAAAGTGGTTTCTGTGGAGGAGAGTTTCTCCCTCGGGCGTGAACTTTGGAAGTTATAACCTTGCAGACCGTTTACATGCACTAAAGACACACAGCACACTAAAGGAAGGTGAAACAACTGGAAAAGCATTCTAGCTCCTCTTTAGGACTGCAGTGAGTAGCAGTTTAATACTGCACTCAGGAGCAATTCTGAGCTCAGCCTGAATAACATCTTATTTGTGGTCTGACTTTCACAGTCTAAATGTTTGGGGCTGCACGTAGAACAATACATACAACGCAAGACATACAGTGAATATGCCATTGCTGATGTGTATATGTTCTTTGAGCATGCTAGCTGATATGATCCATATTTTTGCCTCTGTATAAAAAAACCTAAAAAAAAAATAAAATACCCTGTACACTTCATGCATATCGTCACTGTCCAATGAAAAACAAGCATCTTCAAACGTGCAGCTTCACAAGAGAAACAAAAACTGTCTTTACTTTTAATGTAAGTTTTTTCAAGCATTTCTATTGGTTCATTCATAATGAAATTTCTACAATATAAATGACAGCTGATCCACTTAAATGGAATGGAAAACTAAAAATCGACAAAATCTTTTCTTTGGACAGCGAAGATATGCAGTTTTATATATAATGTATGTTTTTGTATATATGTCACACTGAAAGGTTTCCCAAATATTGGTAGGAAGAGAACTATTCATAAGCTTATCTTTATTAAATGTTTTGACAGTACTAGAGGACACAGTAGATACTATCAATGGCTTTCACCAGATAAATCATTATATTGGGACAGCAAAAGCTTAGCCTAGTAGCAGCCCCCTAGCTCACATTCACTGTTTCCATATCACCTTAGAAAATCTCTGTATCTCTGTAACAACTAGCACTGGACCAAAATAAAAACATGGGTCAGAAACACAGAGAAATAGAGACATCGTTTGCCAAGGTTGTGTGGGTGAAGTTTACTTCTCCTTCTAAAGATGTGAACAGGCTGCACCGGCCAGCAGGTCGATGGCTAGCTCTGGTCTTTGAGCTACTGTATCCAGATGATCAATAGGGACAACAGGGCCAGGTCAATATAGACAAGTGACCCTATAGGCCAATCGTCTATACTGAGGGGGGTTCTTGGATGATGTAATGAATCTCTGGAGAACACAGGCAGCCAATGATTTGCGGTTTGGAGTTATGCTGGATGTCAGGCAGTGCTCAACTTTCATTGGCAGCAAAGAGACAACCAGCAAATTATTATAAATGGCTCTGGACAATGCATGGCAACATTATTTAAAGTAAATAAAGTAAATAAATAAATCTTTTTTTAAATATGAGTGCTTTTAATACCCAATAAAATGTTTTAAGCTGAATTTTGCTTAAAACTGAAGTTTTGTACTGTACTGAAACTATTTTCCATGTGTACATAAAATCAGCCCAAAAGTGCCATTTCAGTATATTGCTCATATAGAGCATGGTGATTGGTTAGATGGCACTTATCCTTTCCTCCCAGATTTAGTTGCCCTATCTTGGTTTCCAGACCAGTTACTGTAAAATGGGTGTGCAATGGCCACCTGAATGATCTATATTGAACTGTCAAGTCTGTGTCTCGTCCATCTCATCCAATCCCATCCATGGCTGAAATAGTTTTCCTTTATTTGAAGCCAGCTCCACGTAGAATGCCCATCAACTCCACATTTCCAACAGAAGGATCACTTGTTGCTCTGGCAACAAGGCCTCTGGAATATTCCAGCACTTGACTGGCTCTGCGCTGGCAATTGAGCACGTTTGAACTATTAGCACTGTCGTACTGCAGGGAGCTAGGCCCACTTATCTCTCTCCACCCGAGACAACATCCATATTCAGCAGCCAACCCTGCGCTGCGAGTGTTGGGTATTGATGAAAGAGAAGAGCGTAAAGCGCAACACTCTAACGTGCTTAAAATCATCGCCTGACGAATGTCAAGATCAGAGATGGAGCCGGGAAGAGCTGGCACTCTCGGGTGCCTGGAATGATGAGGTGGAGTGAAGGAGAGCAGATGAACACACTGTACTAGAGGACCACAGGCATGGTCAGGAAGCAGGATGTGTTGTGGTCTCTCTTTACAACCAGTCTTGAAGAGGCCTTGCCAGAGTTCTACTGCCAAACCCATTATCAGTACAACTCAGGAGCAGCACATAGACGTCTCCATTACATTTCAGCAAAACCAGTGATGGACAAAATCAAATATGTTCTTTGTTATGTAGCTCTTAGCCAGCATGAAGCCCAACCTCACATCCCTATACTAAGTTCACCTCCCAAAGTCCCAAAGTTACCACATCTTAATTATCATGCAAACCATAACAGCTAACTTAAAATCTTTCATTAATCTAATTCAGTTGTGTGCTAGCTTTGTTGTGATTGTTCACGATGACTTGTCAAAATCATCATTTTTAAATTTTAATACCAACACAGTGGCAAACCATATACATCATAACAGACTGCAGTACAAAGAGCGGTGGGAATTCCATGAAATCCTTGTTTTTTCTATTTTGGCTAGGTCTTTTATCTGTGCCTTTCTCTATGAAATTAAATGATTCTCCTCTGTTGCAAGCCCTCCTGGACAGGAGCGCAGGTGTGTTTCTGCTCCGATTCAGGAGGCCAACAAAAACCTGAATGAAATCGTTCACAGAGACCAGTTATTATGGTCGAAGTGATGGAAAGATATGGGGAAGGGTAGGTACAATAAAGAGAAGAGAATGAGAAGTTTGTTTTATGTATCCAGCTAAAAGAAGTGCAGAATTTAAAGAAGTAAACACGGTTTTGCTTTCGGTACATTGAGCTTTAAAATAGTGAAGCATTTTCATGTCAAACTAAAGGAGCTGCTGTGGAGAAAATTCTGCAATGTTCAAAACAGTGCAATGTTTCAAATTTCAGAAAGTCCATCGGTTCATGGCATTTACTTTGGTGGAAAGTCCTTGGGGCAAAAATCCATTCCCAATTTAGCCAAGAATGTAGGAATCTATACTTAATACAACCTCTGTCAGGAGAGGAGGAGAATGTGAACAGGAACTGGCAACAAAATTAGACCGGAATCTTGGTCATTTGACCTTGGTATTGATTAATCAGACCAAGAAATCACAGTGCATGGACGGCTTAGTGGATGTGAACAAAGTCGTGGACGCTGACTGTCTTTAAGAACTCCAGACGTTTTCAATTAAACCCAGTGCAGCTAAAATCGTCCCTCTTGCAGGAAGCTAAACTGAGCCTTCTTTGCAGTTCGGTCTGAAATAAAAAACTAAATAATTAATAATTATCTGTATTGGTATTGATAAAAATGTTACTTTACCATCTCTCATGCAATTAAACAACATCAGGGTAGCTGCTGAAATGTGAGGATTATGAAAACATATGCACTCTGAATATTCACAGTATTTTAAACAGCCTGGAAGGTTTAATGTGTTGCTTTCAAGACAATTTGTTTTTAACAGAAGTGCCGGATATGTGAGTACTCAGCTATTTAAAGCTCTGACATTTCGAACCGTTATTGGGGAAGGTACACATGCCGTTAACAGACACACACATACAGCCTAACACGCTCAGAACACATGCACAACTCAAATATGAGATGCATAAATACAACAAGCTTGTCTTCGACATTCTCTGGAAGAAAATGGAATTTATGAAGCATGTCTTGTAATGAGATGTATGAGTTTTGGGTTTGGGCTTACTTATTATGGTCCAGTCACTTATTTTGCACTTATAACACCTTTATCATTCACATAGAGTTTAAACATAGACAGACATGCACTAATATATATTTTAGTTATATATACTCTACCGTTCAAACGTTTTAGATCACTACTAGTCAAAGGTTTAAGAACAATACTAGTCAAAAGTTTTATTACAGTACCAGTCAAACGTTTTAGATCACTATCAGTCAAATGTTTTAGAACTGTTCTTAAGTTTGCCATATTAATAAACATCATATTTAACATACCACAGTAAGTACTACAGTTTTCTATATATATATTATTTTGTAGAGAAGTTACTTGCCTTGTGACTTGAATATGTGACTTCTAAACATGACTTCTAAAACTGAGATCAGAGTCTGTTAGTACACCCAGATTACGAGCTAGCTCTGTAGATTTCAGAGCTCTGGGATTGATATACGCAGCTAGTTTGTGCCTCTCATGCCTATTCCCAGATAAAACAATCTCTGTTTTGTCTTTGTTCAACCGCAGAAAGTTTTGATCCATCCAATCAGTGATGCCTTGTGACTAAAATATGAGGGAGTTCTAGATTAATTATAACTTGTTATACAGCTTTCTCAGTCTTCCTAAAAACTGTACAGCTGTACACATCTACAGCAGCTTCCTGGTGTACTACTAATTAACTGATATCAGAATGATTTTAGATGGACTTTTACATCAGCATGTGGGCTTATAACAAGAAATACCCTAAAAACCCATGTCTGTTATCAAGGGCATCCACAAAGTTTGGCCTTTTGTAAGTGGGTGCAAACGTTAGAACTCAGTGGCACCAAACTTTGTTTTTCTTCATTCGTTTAAGAACTGTAACTGACTTCATCAATTCTTCATCAACCTTGTCTCTTTCTCGTCACAACAATGCTAGAATGACAACTACGTAGTTGTTTTGGATTCAAACAACACAGAACACAGAACTGCAGTATGCTAAAAAGACATAACATCAGTGGCTCAGTAGACGCTCTGAGACAACAAGCAGACTGGAGCTACAAGAATTTAGACCATTTTTAACCCACAGAGGAGACTGAATAAGCAAGTAAGCAAATTGGCAAAGTTCTGTGATTGTAATTTGTTTTGTGGCCTGCTAGCAGTTATAACTATTTATGTTGGACTTAACATTCCAACATTAATGACAATGATATTGGAAAAAGGATGTTCACCAAACCCATGAGGTGATGGTCAGGTGTCCACATACTTTTGTCCATGTAAGTGTAGTGTAGTGTAAAGTACTGTAGTTCAGAGAAGAGAGAAGAGGTTTTATCAGCTGTACAGAATGCGAGTAAAGCAGTGCAGTGGAGATACTGTGTGTGGTAGACAGTGTGTGGTGAAGTGCGCTCCATCTGTTATCATCTGGCAGCTGGAGCAGTGAAACGAAGGTGAAGGAAAAGCTGTCCTGCCTATGTGGGGATATAACCAGATTAGAGCCCTTCACAGCATCCACTGTTCTTTCTGAACTCCCACAGCTTCCCCTCTGGCCTCTTTCTCTCAGACCACCTTCTGCTGGACCTCAGCTCTGTCCGTTATGTTGTCTTTTTCTCCCTCTGTGTCTCTCCATCACCACATGGTTCTTCATTATGTTCTTCCTCACATTACAGGGAGAGAGTGAGACCAAACACATTTATTTTTGTCATGGTACATGCGCCTGTGCTAGTGATTCCACAGCTTATTTCCCCCCAGAGCAGGGGCATGTTCTCTCGGTCTGTGTGTGGGGTGTGTGGTGTGTAGTAAGGCCATGATGGCTGGAGTGCAGCAGTGGGTTCACAGTGCATTATGGGGTGCAAGAGCGTGCCTCATTTTCCTCTCCTTTGCCTCACTCGCTCCGTCTCTTTTTCTCTCTCGCTTCAATTATTTGCTTCAGGGGGCAATTATTCCACCCTCTCCAGCCCTCTCCATCCTAACTTTTTTCTAACCTCTATCTATCTATCTATCTGTCTCTGTGCACTTCACTCTCTGACTTTCACTCATGCGTCACTACTGCCCCTTCATCTGTGCACCAGCCAGTATCTCTTTCTTTCTCCTACATACTTTATTCTCTTCCTTCAACCATCTCTCTCTAACTCTGCCCATGCCATTCCCTATACACTGCCCATCAAAAGTTTAGAGACAGCTAACTTTCAAAATATATTATTAACACAAACGAGCGTGTTCGCTTTGTTGGCTTGCAATAATGTAGCATACCAGCCAATCAAATCTTAAATTATTAGATTATTAATTAAAAGACTGAAAAGCATTAATGCTAATTCTGCCACACCGGGGCTCAAAACGTTCTTTACTCCCTATGAGTGTACATAGAACAGATCTTAGAACAGTGCTTCCTGTATGTCTAAC
The DNA here is from genome assembly GCA_021613375.1 of Megaleporinus macrocephalus. Lineage (NCBI taxonomy): Eukaryota > Metazoa > Chordata > Actinopteri > Characiformes > Anostomidae > Megaleporinus > Megaleporinus macrocephalus. The sequence goes on from CM038702.1 coordinate 52,016,145, forward strand.
AAAGGGTCAACCACGAGTGAAGAATTCCCTGCTGGACATGTAGTGCACTCTTTTAGGTTTAACATCCAAAATATCATAATGACCAACAGAGATAGCAAAGAGCATCAACCAGTTGAATATAAGAAAGGAAAACAGTAGTGCTACATTTCACCAATCATCAGTGAAAACTGGAATGCAGTCATTTGTATTCAGTATCTGACTGTGTTGCACTAAATCCAGATAAACTGACTACTTTTGCTGTCTTTATAATTAAAACACACATGCGGTCAGTGGCTACAAGTACTGACCATATCCACAAAGTGCACTGTGAAAGTTTATTGTATGATATTCTACATAAGTGATTAAGCTAAGTAAGCATAAGCTGAACCTGTTTGGTATTTCAGTCTAATTTCATTACTAGAGTTGGATCGATCAGCGTTTTTGAGGCCGATTCCGATCGCTGATCACCTTTCAATGTGATCGACCGATAGCCGATACTGATCGAGGGTGGGGCTATATGCCATGGCAGGGCTACATGCAGTTATTAGTGCAAGCAAGTCATAAAACATTGTGGAAACAAAATTAGAAGTTGGTCTATGTGGGCGTAAACTGCTTGATACAGCTCAGGAAGAGCGACATCTGAAAAGTATTTCTACTAGGAACAGCAGAGCGAGGACCCAGGAGGAACATTAAGCGCAAGAATGCCACAGAACGTCTTCTACAACCGAGAAGAGCTGCTTATCTAGAACTATAAACTCAACCACTCTGGCTGTGGCTCCTTTAGCTCTCTGGCTGTTGCTGCTGCTGTACTGTTCGTACCGGTCAGATCTGGTCTGCACGGTCCTCTAACACACAGACAGACGACATGTTTTCTATCCGCACATGTGGTGAACGTCGTAAACTGTTCTCGCGAGGCCGCTGCTTTAGCCAGTCATCGATCAGCTATATTGGAGAAATATCGGCCGATCACATATTTTGATAAAAAATCGGCCGATACCGATACATCACTTTCGGGGAACTCTCACTGGTGGAAACATGAATTGTGAAACAGTTATGCTCTGGATCTCCTGTGAGGGTTTTAAAGGGGATGCATTGTTTTTCCACTATTGTTAAATGATTATATCAGGCTTTACAGGGTGACTTACTGAGTTCAATATGATTTTGCAAGCTTTGCCTGTTTTGCTGTGATTTTAACAAAAAAAGTTCATTCATAAATTAATCACAGAGTACTTTGCAGTTCAAGGTCACAGGAAGTGTAGTTGTTAGGAGGGCAGCTGATTTCAGGGTTGGTTAACCGCAACTGTTCTAAACAATAAAAAATCTAAAGACCCGAACCTGCTTGTTTTAGAGTGCTGTTTACATTTTAACAGTTAATTCACATATTTTAAAAAGCTGCAGTGGTTGTGCACTGTTCACGCCAACAGTGTATTTGTTTTATACTACAGTGATTGTAGATTTGCTTCCCTCGCCCACTGCTGGAGCTGTGTCCAGAACTGTAGGTCAGTTCTGAGCCCCGAAGCTGCCCACTGTTGCTGCCCACAGTTTCAAGAAAAGGCAATGATGCACTTGGTATAGAACCTTATTCTATAATCCATAATGATGCCTCCCACTCTCCAAAGTTATCACACCACATATCAACAATCTGACTGGACGTCACTCAACTCATTTACATCACGGCCATCCAGAAAGAGAGAGAGGGCATCGAAGTCAGTGCATCAGCACTCCCAACCTAATACACCTTCCTGTATCCCTGCTGCAGCTTGTACCTTTAATATCTAATGATTAATATCTAGTTCTTAAGGGACTACAAGACTAATTAAATTCACTTCTGTTCTTACTTAATTGGACTTAATTGAATAGTAAAAGCAAAAGAAAATCAAACATTCATCAGGGACTCTTAAATGAAGGCAGGGTGTCCCCAAACTTGTCATAATAAAAGCTTGTCACACCATTTTTTCCATTTCTATGTATATTCCCAGCATTTATAAGCAGCTGCCGCCCTTTACATTTAGTAACTACTTTTTTATTAATGCAGCGACAACATATTCCCTGCATGCTGCAACCTATGAGCAATCAGCCAATTCATGTCTCTTCCTAGTGACTTATTACACACACAGTAGTCCAGGACCTTCCACAGACTGTAATAACCTCCAAACACTGCCTAACCAAACCTCTGTCCTTAAAGCAGGACAAAAGCAAATTCCCACCTCCTCTCCCGCTATAGATTTCCCGTACACAGTAATAACGGAGCTAAACAAGCAGCCGTGCAATAAGGAGCAGGCTTCTCTATCTCAGACGTTGGTGGGAGGTGTGTTATTGAGCGCTAGTTGCCGGAGCCTTTAAACCAATAAGGGCTGATGGAGAGCCAGAGGGGCGATCAGGGAGATTGAGGGCGTCAGAGAGCATCTAATCCAACTCCCCTTCACTACTGACTAACGCCGCGCGGGGCCTACAACACACTAGATTAAGGAAACAGCACTGAGCTTGATTGTCATTCGCCACGCCACTGCATGAGGAAATCGAGCCACACCGCACACGCAACCAAGAGCTGATAACCGAAGCTGATATAAAAAGATAGAGCAGGAGAACGCTTCATTGGTGACAGAATCCTCCCTAATCAGAAGAAATCAAGAAGAGAGAGAAGCGAATCATTGTTGATGCAATAGATAAAAATCGTTCAAAGCTCATGCAGTTTCCAACAAAGTAGCATATACCCTGAACCGAGTCTCTTCGTTTTCCAGTCCGTGGCAGTCAGTCATGTGTAAAAGGTGAGATTCGGAGCGCCGCAATCTACTTTAAACAAATGCAATTTATTTTGAACAGTAACCAAAAAGTTTACACTGAGGTAAAACAGACACCAACGTGCAAACTGAATATTCTGCTGTTGCTAAAATAGAACAGATACACAATAAGCCTTTATTTATCATGCTTACATCTTAAATGTATATTCAGTTATCATGGGCATCATCCATTATGAGTTATACAAAAAAAATATGACAGATGTTTAATTTGGGGAGAGTGCGTTAAAATATGTTTAAGACATATTTAAAATCCTCATGCCAAACACTATAAACCATGACGATTTTAAATATACTTTAAAATGATAATTTGACATTGAATATTGAATATTTTGGTTTCTCCCCATTGAAAAAGATAGGAGTCTGGTCTTGAATGGCTTTAAAATAATTGCAAAGTTGGCTGCCAAATAAATACACTTTTTTTCAACGTTTTGCTTTAAACTGAAGATGGGAAGCTTGTGTGGGTTAAACCAAAAATAAGTGTGAGGTGCTAGAAGGGGGTATATTTATTAAGTATATTAGACAGCCAATAGATAATTAACAAATTTCCTAAAAAGCATGCTTATCATTTAACTGAGTGAGTAAATGTCTGCCCTGCAACTGCCATCAGCAAGTCTTTATTTTCAATTATTAAAATAATGAGTCAATTATTTAAAAATAATAAGTGAAATTTATATAGTAATAAAGGCAATCAAAGTCTAGGAACTTGCCCGACTTTACACCTGGAAGGGTGTCCAAACTCTTGCACAAACCATCATTACTATTACTTCCATTGACTTCAACTGAATATTTAATTTGGCCAGGGTTGCCCAAACCTCTGCTTACAGCTCCACATGCACAGGGTTTCCTTCAACTTAGTGCTGTGTTCGTTTTCATGGTCTATCAGTTTAAGACTCCTGTCTGGTCTCCTTGCGAAGCTGCAGAGAGTCACTCAAAATAATGAACATTAATCTTCTGGGACATCAAGAAATCAGCCTCAGACACACACCTGAAGAGTAGAAGGCCACTCTGTGAATGGCCTGTCTGCGTCTGGACCCCTTCATTAACACCGGCAAACCAGGGATTACACACACACACACACACACACACACACACACACACACACACACACACACACACACACATCATCTGCTGTCAACTGGACTGTGTTTGCTTGTGTGTGTGTTTGCTTGTGTGTGTGTGTGTGTGTGTGTGTGTGTGTCTGTCACAGCACTAGCTCAGTTGAGTTTCACAAATGCTAACTACTCCCTCAGGATTCGCCTTCATACCACATCACCATCTTCAGCAGACTCCAGCACTCAATCACACTCCCTCTCTTTCTCTCTCTCTCTCTCTCTCTCATCGTCCACACCACTGTCGTCCATGTCACTCGTCCAGTTCCAAACTCATCAAGTGACCAAAATCTCATCTCTTTTCTCATCTTTTCTCCCTCTATTCCATTCAGTCAACCCTTATATTATAGCCCGATCACTCTTAGTATACATGTGCTTTCACACTACACTGGCTATTCCACCGAAGCCCTCCCCTGGTGCGAGCGTGTGTTGTGGGCATTCTGGCAGCCCTGTGTGCCGTGTCACCTCAGCGCAGAGCTGCCGGCGCAACTGTGACACCAAACACACACCGCACCGCATTTGCATTTAAAAAGGTGACATTTGCGGCCGGAGAGCAGAGAGGAGACGGGTGGAGCGGGTGGGGGAGTCCGTTTGGGGGGGCAAGGTGCTCGACGGGCTCATATTCTGTGACAGCTCACCGAATGTCAAGGGGAAACAGCATGACAGTTCTTTGTCCTTCCACAGGAGAGTGAAAGAAATCAGTTAAAGCCCCACTCACTGAGCTCTCCACTGATAGGCCTGACCACTGAGCCATGCGCGTCCACCTGCAGCGCGGACATTCTAATGAGTGTCTGTTCCATAATTACACTAAGATAGCCTGGTGGTTCATTATTTCTAATGTCTAAGGGTGCTACTCCTTTACAATAACCGTGCTATTAATGGCAGATTGTCAAATGAGCCTAACATTTTTGATGCTTGATGCAAACGTTTACTCTCCAGTTCATACAGTCCATATACGGAGAGAGAGCAGGTTTTAAATACTTGTTTGACATGAATACAGATTTTAAATACTTGTTTGACTTGTCAAAACCAGGCACACATACATATGACCGTTAGGAGTTGCACAAAGTCAACAGGTTTTTTGGACAGTTCGAGTTGACGTTAATTAATTGCTGATGACATCATGAATAAAAACACACCGGAAGGGAATTGTTCGCAAAACTTGTGGCAAGCCAAACAGCACTGGTCAGTAGAGCATGATGTGTTCTTTCCAACAAGCCCTTGATCACATTGCTAGTCTTCAGGGGACCACAGATACGGACCCTGGAACACTGCACATCTGAATCCGACCTAGATGCACCCTAGACGGCCTTGCCTTGATGCTCCACCATAAGTGAAGGGTCAAAGGAAGTTAGAGCCATAACTCTTCAGAAATAATAGTAACACACCTCAAACTAAACAGCAATATAGACTGTAATGTCCCCTCTCCAACCACACATGACTTTTTATTGTAGTGTTTAAGGAACTGGATTATAATATACCTTTGACACAAAGTATGGCATCCAACTGAAAATGATGAAGCTGAAAAAGGATTTCAGTCCAATTTATTTAATTAATTTCAGACTAGACCGTTTTTGAACAAGGTGCAATGCATGGCACTTGTAAAGGAGGTAGCCAATCAAATGAGAGAGCATATAAGTGTTATAAAGTGACTTTGACTTGTGTGTTATGAACAAAAAACAGTCATTCATTTTGTATATTACCATTTCTATCCCTCTGTTGTGAAATATTTATATACCATAGCATCTGGTAAAAGCATAGGTTTACAGATGGGTCCACTGAATGCTGCAGAGCTCGCGCGAAGGTCATGGCTTTGTGACCCCCGTCATTTGAGGTTTTAGGGCAGGCCACTCCAGGCCAGAGAACAAGACCCTGCAACGTTATCTTAAGAACTTCGAGAACAAGACCCAAGCCCAGGAGATAAAGACTTGGCCAGGCGTACTACAAGGGCCCGAAGGAGCAGGACGGCGGGCCTATAAAAGACAATGCAGCGGAGACACGATTGAGACCAGGGTTTAAGAGCTCAGAGAACGTCAGTACTGCAGTCCTAGGAATAAAAGCTTATACTCTGAACTTGTCTCCCTCTTCATTCTGATGGCAACAACAAAGTTACGACATCTCTAAATAAACAGGTTGTTTGCTCACTATGCCAGTAATACTAGACCCCTGAATTAGTGTCATGATATGGGGTTACGATTTGATTGTGATATACTGTGACACTGTAATCAATCTTTGAACTCTAATTCTAGTGAAACGGTCAGTGTATTTTGAAACACACCGCTATGTGCACAGGTTTGTTAATGCATCCTTATGCTTGTTTACATTAGAGTGGGAGAGTCTGATATCTAGGAGTTGTGGGGTTAAATGCAATATAAAAAAAAGATTTATTCCACAAATCTCTGAATAAATAAATAAAAATAAATACTGTGTTATTGAGAATTGATAGAGTATCACAAAACATAATTTTGTGATATTTTATTTCATTTATACTAATATATGTAAATGAACAATAATTGGCAATTCATGAAAAACAAGCTGTTCTTGCTGCTTCTGTTCTCTATACGGTCTACATGGACTGGAGAGCGAACGCTATGAAGCTTTAAAGGTACAGTTATAAAACAGCAGGAATGAAAAGAGTTTACATTAATTGTCCAGTAAGATTGACCCCAGCAAGACCACTGAGCCTTATATAAGGTCAGTGTTGCTGTGTGTCACTGCTGGGCAGAGAATGGTCGTCCAACCAAATAAAAGTGGTCAGCAGCGGTCTTATGGTGGTCCCTCTCCATAAAGTGATGGGTTAGGGGCTGGTAAACTATGCAGCAACAGATGGGCTCCAGTCAGTAACTGACCGCGAGCATTTCATGCGGCATGTGCAATATTAGGTACAGCCCATGTAGAACACGGCTTCGTAACAAAGCATCATAAAGCAGTTTGAACTGTTGAAAGCCAGCATCATATTCAGAGCCTCACTTCCATTGTTTCTTTTAGAGATTCAGATCCAGCAGCACAGGTTTTCAGAAGCCCCCCCCTTCCACCCCTCTTCCAGCTTATAGAGCCGCACCAGGGGCGTTTATCCTCGCAGCAGTAGTACAGGAGGCAGGTTGAGAGACACCACTGATCAGCTCATTAGCTCTGAGAGGGGTGCACGCCGGCCATGGCTGGCTCAGCGAGCGGTGTGTGAATAACATGGAGAAACAGCTGGGGGGCAGAGGCGGGAGCAGTCTCATTTCTCAGCATTACATAAATCTTCAGGGGTGCACAAAGATGTGCTCAGCGCACCCCAGATTACAGTCTAACACAGAGCTGCTGATCCACACTCACGCCTATCCATATACATGCCATATGCAGTGAAGAAGACAGGGTAGACAGTGGCTTAAGCAAACTGCAGCATATTTGGACCACATGCTCTGCCTCGGGCAGCGAGGACGTAGCAGCATGGGAACATTTATGCAGGCTTTGTTTTAACCACACCACATGGAGCCCGAGCGTTCGGCGCTAATTAGGCTATATTGAATTCGATATCAACAAGTTTTTCAAATCCACTGAGAGGCTGGAAGCAATCCACAAGCCACTCAAAGCAAACTTTCCAACTCAGTGTCCAATCCCCAATCTGATGAGCGCTTTCATTGCCAGGACCTGTTATGTTGTAGGCTTTGGAGCAAGTAGTCATGTTCCTTTAGGCCTTAAACTACATCAATTCAAGCATGCAATGAATCATAGGACTAGGAATTAAGTGAGATTTGACGAGGGCTGTGTATTCCAAGTCATTTTGACATTTGAGCATCTGCAAGAGCTCTAGACGTCTAGTTAACTAGATAAAACACAGCAGCACATACATAGACATGTTTTATTGTTCAGAAATAGACACAGGACCTTAGTTTGGGTACGACTGAAATTGTGGTAATGAAAGTGGTAATGGGGTAGGCAGTTTCAGTACACGAGTTTTTAGTATCCACACAATCTCTGACATACGACATTTTACCTATGTTATGTGATGCAAGATGTTAGACCACCACTGTAAAAGTCCTGCTATTTATTAAAAGCCCCATTTAAAAGTATCATTTTAGATCGTTTTTGTGACACTGACCTGCGTTTTTGTCTGAATTCATATCTGAATCCAGTGTCAAGCTGTAACTCGGAGAAGATGAATCAAAAGGAAGTTAATATATATATATTTTTTTACTTAAGAAGTAGCACTAACCTCTGTAGTGGCAGTTTACCAGCAGTAGCTATGTACACACAGCCAGCGTTCTGCTTTTCTCCAGTTTGGGAGTTTTTAATTATCCGCTCCAGCGGAATTATGGGATAGCATAATGTGCAGCGGTCACCAATGGCTCCCTATGGCTCAAGTAGGTCATCTCGGTAAAGTTCACGCACTACTCAATGACTACTGAGTATTTGAACACACTAGCCATGCCCACCTACTGATTTCAACTACTGAGTAGTAGGCCAGTAGGTGATTACGGATGCACCCTATGTTTTCACGGTGAAGCAGAAACTGAAGCTGCCTCTTCAGCTGAGCTAATGACCTAACACAGCTAACACTGTATGCTACTGAGGACTTGTTTTCCAGCCAAGATATTTTCACCTCAGTGGACGAAACGCCAACATGTTATTTGTCAAATAAATGTATTTATGTTGTTTCTGGACCGAGCTAACATTAGCTAGTGGAGTTAGCATGGTTAGGCATACAGCCATACTGTGGCTGCTTTCTTAGCTGTGTCTTTAACAATGCATTACTGGCAACGCACTCTTTCAGACTCTCAGCATAAAGTATCACAAAAAATTATCGTCTTCTGACAATTAAATGTTAAGTTATTCCCACGGCGTACAGAGTTACCTGTGCACATCACTGTGACCATTTATACTACAATAACAGATAATACTGGCTGACTGCATTTTAGACGGCCAAAAACAGTATCAAGTAATTCAGAAAAGTAATTTATATATATATATATATATATATTTACATCCATGGACAGAATTTGTGGTGTGTTATATGTTTTTAAAGTTTAAAGTTTAGATTTGAAGCATTTAGATGTTTTGTGTTTTCCAGTTCTGCTTCTTTCACTGTAGCAGAAGTAAGCAGATGGTGATTGCAAGCATTCAAGTCTGGCATATGAGCTTGAAAGCACTAAATGCTCTGAAGAGAACTGTTTTCATAACGCCAGAGGCTACTAAATATCGGTGTTTTAACCAGGGCACATTTGCCCATACTGGTAAATTCATGGCACCTTAATATAAACTGACATTATACAATAATTTCATATTATACTTGTCTACATTTTCATGATACTTCAACAGTAAAAAACTTTATACAGTCCTTTTAACTACTAGACTTACAATCTGCGCTGCACTAAATCCACTTAATCTGGACAAATGACATTCTCTTTGCCCTGAAGCCTGCAATACTAATAATTTTAATAATAAAATAATTGTTATGATTTTCCAAATCATCCACTTAATTTTTCCTGAAATGACAGTAAACCAAGTTGTAGACTGAGTTTTAATATTACTCTTGCACAAAGTTGCATCATGTGTAATTGCCATTTTGATACATAATCTAAAAAAAATTAAACCTTATAACGTCTCTTTCTGACCACTACCAATTTTCACATTAGAATGTAGCACATACAGAATGAAAAGCACTGCTTGTAATGCCTGAGGAGAAATCAGACGTGGACTGCATGAGTGTAGCCTTGTTACTCAGAATGCTTGAAGAATGAACAACAACATACCAAGCGCAGCCTAAAATAAACACACACAGCTCCACGCAGCCTGGGCTAAACATGGCAAACATGTTAATAATGCTCATATTTACAGATCTCTTTTATGAAGAAACACTTTCAGGATTGTATCTATCCCTTAATCCTCATGAAACTTTTGGCAAATCCAGACTTTAATTCCTCGCTCATATAAGTTAATATTGACTCCACTCACCTTTTACCTTTTACTGGTGTCCCATACAATTCAAAGTTTATTTTAATCCTAAATATCTGTAAAACACTGTATGTATGTATGTATGTATGTATGTTTGTATGACTATATGTATACTTCTAATATAATACAAGTGTGTTACTAATAAGTGTTATTATAATTAGTATAAATACAATATAATTAAATATAACATTTTACAATATTTTTCAATATTTCAAACAAACTTATATTATATTATATTATATTATATTATATTATATTATATTATATTATATTATAATAAACCTAAGTTTACATTTATTTTATAATAATAATAATAATAATAATAATTATTATTATTATTATTATTATTATTATTATTATTATTATTATTATTATTATTATTATACACTTCTATTTATATTAACTAACATAATTATGATTTTTATTAGTAGTAGCATCAGATGCAGTTTGTGGGGACAGAAGAACTTGCTTAATGTGTTCTGGCCCCCTTCTGGCCCCCTTCTGGCCCCAAGGTACTTAGAAGCTTCATCTCTTCCCATAATTAACATTGCATAAACTTAAGTGAAAATATCCAGATATGAGCCTAGTAGAACCAGCACAAGCCCAGCTCTCCCTCATACTCTTTAGGGAAATGTTGCCCATAGGATGCGTCCCCATGCCTGCTAAACAAAGAAACTGTCCAATAAACACTGATCTGTGGCATGTTTAAGCACACACAGTGCAGGAGAGTTTCCGCTACAAGGATGACTGCTAAACAATCAAACAGCAGTCTTCTTTTAAACAAACCACCGGACGGCTCGTGACGAGGCCGTATTTCCAAATGATATGAAGAAACTCATCATTTTATACGTCTCCCATGAAAGACATTTATCCTTAATCAGGTTAGTGCGTCCTCAATTTCACTGCCTATGCTCCCAAGGCTGCTTCAATCAGAAGAGCTAATAATGGACCAGGCTTCAGCACGGGTCTCATTTTACAGGCGATAAATAATGCAATGAATTTAGCTGCTTCATTCTTATGTTCCTAAATTCCCATTTTTATTGCCCACTTCAGGACCAGCGACGAGGAGCCAGAAGTGGGGGATTAGGAGAGATGAAGATAGAGAGAGGCTCATAGAGAGTGAAAGAGAGCGAGAGAACAAGTGAGAGAGAAAATACCAGCCCTGTCGTTCCTCAGAGAATGCAGATCACTTGCGAGTGGATGACGTCTAAGGCATTTCCTTGTGTTTTAAGTCTAATGCATGCTATCGTTGCACTGTGGTATCATCAGTTTTAGAACAAGTGACTGTATCTTAAAAAGTTCAGTAACCAGGACACAGGTTACAGTTTCTGCTTCTGCTGATTGGCTATATTATGTGTAAGATGCGGTTGAGCAAGTTTTTAAGTGGAAGAGAACACATATCTTTACTCTTCCTGAGGTAATGACTGTCCTCCTGTCTGTTGAAGGCTGTTGAAGGACTGATCATCAGGGCCTCTTCCCCACCATCACCAGCCAGCTCACCTGTCCATTTACTGCTACACCCTCAGTTACATCACTGTGCCATCCAGATGTAGCAGCATTGAGATAGGATGGGACTGTTTCAGCTCACGCCCACTTTACATAAAGACTCAGTCATAGACTGCCTCAGCCAGAGACTGCCTCAGCCAGAGACTGCCTCAGTCTTACACTGCCTCTATCTGTGCAGCTTCTAAAGCTTTGCTACCCAAATTTCAAACAGAGACTCTTTTCTCTGGTATTTAGTTTATTAAACTGTAAATACTGTTTGACCAGAGGAGGATGGGTCTCCCCTTGTGAGTCTGGTTCCTCCCAAGGTTTCTTCCTCCAGTCTTGAGTTTTTCTTTGCCACTGTTGCCTCTGGCTTGCTCACTGGGGAATATGTTATAACTGTTTTCAAAACTCTGTAAAGCTGCTTTGAGACAACATCGTTGTAAAAAGTGCTACACAAATAAACTTGACTTGACTTGACTTGAAGTTCTTGAGTGTAATGTCAGTATTTCTGTATATGGTGTGATGGATGCTGTGGTGGGGCGAACGCTCTCAGGAAGAGTGATGTTACTGGGGGGTTAGATACTTGCCCTGTCCTCCAGAGGAAACCAACAGGAGACAGCAGGCGCAGTGCAATGGAGACTATTTACTGGGCTGGGGAGCCCCTGCAATCCACACCATCACAATCCAGGATAACATCAGTAGGCAGAACGTACAGGCTACAACCTAAAGCAGCAGTCACTAATAGTCCGGGTCCGGACCCAGACGTTGTCCAATGTTTCGACAGTGTTTATTTTAAGCCGCAGAAAGTTCCGGCGCAGTAAACTCACTGACCAATCGCGTGCGTTGTAAGATCACCAAAGGCGAAGCGGGAAGCAGCAGTCGGAGAAGCATGCTATAAAAAGCAAACTCTGCAGCCAAAAACGACTTTTCAACCAGGAATGGACTGAGACGTATATTTATTCTTTCCACATGCAGCTCCAAGGCAACACGGCTCATATGCTCTGAGACGGTGGTGAATTAAAAATAGCCACGTATATCTCTTATGTGTGAGAATGGCCCTCACACCATTTCAGCCCAGGTTTAAAGTCCTGGCTGGACAACCAAGAGCTCACTTCTCTCACTGAACAAGAGAAAGTCTGAGAGAAGAATACAAGAGAGAAATAAACTGTTAAGATGTTAAACAGAGTTAACAAGAAGACGCATATTTTATTTACTTTTTTTCACTTTAAAAAAAACGCATTCTGTTTTTTTTTATCCAGCCCTTGTGTTTACTTCAAGTGAGGAAAAAAACATTTGATAAAAGTTCTTTAAATAATTAATTCAGTTCAGCATTTAAACAGTAAATGTACTGAAATATACTGAACGGTATGTGTGATAGGTTGGTGTTTCAGTAGCTGATGGTATAAGATGCTGATACTAGGCTACTTTAGTAAACAGGACACGCCACTGAATCATAACACAAGTTAGAAATTATGATGGTCCGGACCTTGGCCTGAAGAAATTTCCACCAACTGGACCTTATTGAATTCTAATGAAATACCCCTGACCTAGAGCTAACCACCATGCGCGTATACCTGTTGGCATCTCTACTCTCTCTCGTGTACGAGGATGTACATTGTAGTGTGCATGTGGCCTAAGGCACTTAAAGTGACCGTCACAATGGACCATCCTACTAAATTAGTATAATCTACATCCACAGTAACCAAAAAAAACCTAAAAACTTAAGTATTCAAAGCAATAAACTAATAATAATATGCTAAATATACACAATATCATCATATATAGAGGTGTCAGGCAGTCATACGCCATATGGTAACCCTAATGTTGCGTCCACATGGTCGCAGCCCAAACAAACCAGAAGTTCTTTCTTTTTGTTTTTTAAGGAGTCGGGAGGTGACATCAACAGAGGTAAACAATCCAGTCCATTAGGAGTTCAATTTTCTAACTTCTGCCATCAACCACTGTGGCTGAATAAACTGTGTATTGTTTTATTAATGTTGTTTAATTCCCCACTAACCCAAAGATAAGAGAATACACAGTATCCTCCTGCAGTTCTCCACCTTAAATAAACAACCCACACCTCTAAAGCTCTCCGCTCTCCGATAATCACCCATTTTCACCAGTATCACAAGTGTCACAATGTCAACGGCAGTTTTTAATGCTAAAGCAGAATAAGAGCCGTCTCTGTCAGAGTTCCCGAGCGCCACAACCACTCAAGACCGTGAGCCTGATCTCCAGGGATGCTACAGTCATCTGTCAGCAGAAGTCTGAGAGAGCAGAATTGGCCTCGCTCACACTGGGTGGGCAGGATGATCCTCTCACTCAGGGCTATGCTAGTCAATGTGGGTGTCTGTCAGCTAATGTAACAGAACTAGCGGTAACAGAAGCGACACCGTTAGTGGCAGTTTGAAAAAAAGATGTGGGGGCTAGTCTTGCGCTAGCCTTCTTCCCCCTCATAGCCCTGGTGCTATCATGAAATTGGATGAGACCTAGATAGTGGGCGGAACTGGACCTTTTCTGTAGTTAAGTAAAATTAGTAGTGTTTTCATGAAAAACATAATGACTTTATGTATGACATAAAGAAGAGTTTCCATACCAGACAATGATGGAGCTGGTAAAAACACTCGCAGGAGTATGATTGAGAGTGTTCTTACCAGCTCCATCATCTTCTGGTATGGAAACTCTACTGCTCAGAAAGGCTCTCCAGCGTGTGATCAAAACACAGTCCATCTCAGGAGCAGCCTTCCCCTCACTACAGAACATCTACACACCAGGGTCACCAGGAGGGCCCACAACATAATCAGGGACAGTACACACCCCCAGCACACACTCTTCACACTTTTTATTTTTTTACTTTTATCTACTTCAACTTATATTATTATACTTTGTATATTTTGTATATATTTTTTATTATTTCTTTTTTTGTTATCTTTATCTATTGGGGAATGGAGGAGCAGCAAAGTAAGAATTTTATTGTACAGTGTAACTGTCTGTTCTGCTGTGCATATGACAATAAAACTCTTGAATCTTGACTGTTTAAAGCTGCTTTCTCTAGACATACAGTTTTGCTTAAAATGAACGGCTGAAATGTTAAAAATGATGAAATGCATTGATTCTGAAATGTTCGGATTGTTTTCTGAGTGGCAAAATGAAATGTTAAATCGTTTATTTGAACTAAATTAACCATATTAGTGTAACAGGGGTTTTTCTTTTTTGAAAAGCAAATAAGAAAAAAAAAACTTTTAATCTTCAACTCTGACTTTGAATCAGTTTGAAGGTTATATACCCATAGCTTGTGCTCTTGTTGCTGTAACACAGGTAATAATTGATCAGCTAATGTTTATGCAGATGTCACCAAAACCTCAAAGTGAATTCCGTAATCGCAATCTAGTGGCACACAAAATCTCATCACGCTTAATAGCCATGTGTGTAAAATGTAGGTTGACTTTGGTTGAGTGAGTAGTGAAGCTCTTACCTTCATTAAAACAGATTCGCTGAGTTTCTCCCGGTTGACGATCTTTATGGCGACTTTCTGACATGTTACACAGTGCACGCCGAGCTTCACCAAACCTGAGGAACAGGAGACAGAGCAGAATTCATTCAATCAGAAACAACAAACTAAACCAGTGCTAACAACTCAACTCATGCATTTTCATAGAATATAGGGCTTCTACAATTCATTTACCAGCCACAATCAGCACAACACCTGCAATTCACTCACTTCTTCAACATCAAACACGAGTATCTCAGATATTATACATTAAAACACAGTAGCTTCTCCTCCCGGCAACCTCAGAACCATGGGAGCTATCAGGAGACATACAGAGGGCAGAAAAGTGCCAGAGCTAATAGATATAATGCTGTTACCTGCACAAACACTGGTTCCTGATGACCATCCACTATACAGCTGCATCTAGAACTCAAACTAGGGCTGTATCGATTCATCGGTTACACTCAATTATTATATTATTGTATTCTCGATTAATCTCCAGTGTTGAGATGAGAATTTGCATGATGATACTGCATGTCGTAAATGATTATACTGCTCTCTCTCACAGTACACAGTAGAACCTAAGCCTCATTAAACCTAACCTCATTTACATCCAGATTTTTTGCCACAAATGTTCACATTACCAGGCTAAAGTGGCACTAAAGTTGCCCTAATGTGACACAGATCTGTATGCAGACATAAATCTTTCACCAGAGTGTATATGTACCTGTTTTGTGGTCATGCAGCTTAAAAAAAACGCTCAGATTATACTTAGTATGATTCCTTCACTGCTCAAATGCAATCTTTACACATTAACGTTGCAGCAGCACCAAACTTGAAGTCAGAGCCAGTAAATGATGGAAAAGCAACACATCCGATCTTTATCTTCATCTCATTCTAAAGATAATTTGCTTCACAGCGAAGTCCTGCTCTGCAGTTTAGTTTGTTTGCTATTCATGATGCACATGATTCAATCACATGGATTTACTGCACATGTGCAACGATTCAGGATGCTGGTGCATTCACACTAATGACACTCACTTATGTACATAAATGTAAATCATCATGTTGTAGAGATTGGATCTGAGCAATACATCAAGACTGGAGCTCTACGGCTTGTAAAGTAAACACAGCTTTTATGTGCATATATTAAATTAAGTAAGTATGTATAAATGATTCCTAGTGCTTTTTGTATTATTTATTACTTAAAGAAACAATTTGTAGTTGGACACAACCTTTTGAATTCATATTCGAAACAACAGAGCTAACATAACACAGTCCT
Source organism: Megaleporinus macrocephalus (assembly GCA_021613375.1). NCBI lineage: Eukaryota > Metazoa > Chordata > Actinopteri > Characiformes > Anostomidae > Megaleporinus > Megaleporinus macrocephalus. The sequence continues at coordinate 52,032,234 of CM038702.1, forward strand.
TCCTCCTCCCTCTTTAATCCTTAGTAGAAACATTTCATCAGTTTAGCATCAAACTTCATCAACCTTTATACTCTCAGAGAGCGACTTCAGTGGTTGAGGGCAACATAAACTTTAAGTCTTGTTGTGCTACTATTTGCATTACTTCTTCTTTTGTTTGCTACTGAACAGGGTTTCTTGCCAAGAGCGAGCAGCAGCAGAGGTGGTGGTGATGTTGGCTGCTGGCCAAGAACTTCAGCACTGATTGCTTTTACTGTTTCTCTCATTGGCTACCTGTTCTTAAATAATCTAACTGGGAGCAGCCCTTTTAAAACGATTGACAAGAGATTAGAATACGTGGCCAGGGCAGCGCTACTTCTTCATCCTCTAATGCTGGACTGATGGCAGACTTGATAATACAATGACTTACTATCACCTCTTGAGGTACAAAAGGGTATTACAAGACAGGGCTGGTCAGGGCTAGGTGTCTAGCATACAAACCTTAGTGTAAATCTCAAAAAACAATACACAGGTGTCTTTAACATACTATTAAACTGATATTTCTTTACATTCTGTTGGACCTTTTAAGCTAAAAATCACTGCTCCTTTAAAGAAATATTTGTTAGGCCATGTATGGTTTGTTAGGTACATTTTTATTGGCTATAATCATCAAAAATGTCAAAACGATCTGATGTTTGTGAATACTGACAATGCAGTAAATAACAATACTGTGATGAAAAATAAGAAAGAAAAAAGAATGTTTAAAAGACTGTACAGACATTTAATCTTCTATCCCTAACAAACTCCCTTGGTCTGTTGATAAGAACATTGTCATCTGACTGATCTATTTATGTCCAAACGTGCTACTTCACAACCTTTAAATGCTTTAAAACTAAATCCAAAGTTTTTCAACCCAAATTAGTTTGTGTACATAATCAGTGCTCTAAAGAATACATTCTGAAAATGCAGTTATTACTAACATTACTAACATCCTCGACGGGACAGCTGTAGATCAGACTAGTAAATGCTTTACTTTAGGCTTCATGACAGCTCGAGCATCCCGCACACATGCACACACACTCCCCTCACCGAGCCCACAACAAGCCCAAGGTCTTTCCAGACTAAAATCTTTATCCTGAAAGTGGCACACTCTCCCAGCAGCTGGTGAGCAAGCGTTTTCTGAGGAGGTGAAAGCCACAGAGAAAAGAGCCAGGCAGTGTTGTTTGGTACGCACGGCCCACAGCGCTTGAATCAGCGGGTAGAGGGAGAGTTCAACGTCTGCGCTACACCAGATAATGAATATTTCATATCTCTATAATTACCTCAGACACGCACATGTATTGGGAGAAAAGGAGGCGAAAAAAGACAGCCGGGAGAAAGAAGTGCTGCAATTCACAGCAATAGAGGATGAAGAGACTTACACAGTACCCAGCAAGCACAATAACACACACACACACACACACACACACACTCTTGAACATGTGTTTGGTTTCCTGATGAGGAAAGAAAATATGGTGCTTAAATAAGGAGAGAGAGAGAGAGAGAGAGAGAGAGAGAGAGAGAGAGTCAGAGAGAGATTCAGAGTAAGAGATTAAGAGAAAGACAGTCAGAGAGAGAGAGTCAGAGAGAGAGAGAGTCAGAGAGAGAGAGAGTCAGAGAGAGGTTCAGATTAAGAGATTAAGAGAAAGACAGTCAGAGAGAGAGAGTCAGAGAGAGATTCAGATTAAGAGATTAAGAGAAAGACAGTCAGAGAGAGAGAGAGAGTCAGAGAGAGATTCAGATAAAGAGATTAAGAGAAAGACAGTCAGAGAGAGTCAGAGAGTCAGAGAGAGATTCAGAGTAAGAGATTAAGAGAAAGACAGTCAGAGAGAGTCAGAGAGAGATTCAGAGTAAGAGATTAAGAGAAAGACAGTCAGAGAGAGTCAGAGAGTCAGAGAGAGATTCAGAGTAAGAGATTAAGAGAAAGACAGTCAGAGAGAGTCAGAGAGAGAGAGAGAGAGTCAGAGAGAGATTCAGAGTAAGAGATTAAGAGAAAGACAGTCAGAGAGAGTCCAAGAGCGAGTCAGAGAGAGAGAGAGAGTCAGAGAGAGATTCAGAGTTAGAGATTAAGAGAAAGACAGTCAGAGAGAGTCCAAGAGCGAGTCAGAGAGAGAGAGAGTCAGAGAGAGATTCAGAGTTAGAGATTAAGAGAAAGACAGTCAGAGAGAGTCCAAGAGCGAGTCAGAGAGAGATTCAGAGTAAGAGATTAAGAGAAAGATGGTCAGAGAGAGTCAGAGAGAGAGTCAGAGAGAGATTCAGAGTAAGAGATTAAGAGAAAGACAGTCAGAGAGAGAGAGTCAGAGAGAGATTCAGAGTAAGAGATTAAGAGAAAGACAGTCAGAGAGAGAGTCAGAGAGAGATTCAGAGTAAGAGATTAAGAGAAAGACGGTCAGAGAGAGTCAGAGAGAGAGAGAGAGATTCAGAGAGAGATTCAGAGAGAGATTCAGAGTAAGAGATTAAGAGAAAGACAGTCAGAGAGAGAGTCAGAGAGAGATTCAGAGTAAGAGATTAAGAGAAAGACGGTCAGAGAGAGTCAGAAAGAGAGAGTCAGAGAGAGATTCAGAGAGAGATTCAGAGTAAGAGATTAAGAGAAAGACAGTCAGAGAGAGTCAGAGAGAGAGAGAGTCAGAGAGAGATTCATAGTAAGAGATTAAGAGAAAGACAGTCAGAGAGAGAGAGTCAGAGAGAGATTCAGAGTAAGAGATTAAGAGAAAGACAGTCAGAGAGAGTCAGAGAGAGAGAGAGTCAGAGAGAGATTCAGAGTAAGAGATTAAGAGAAAGACGGTCAGAGAGAGTCAGAGAGAGATTCAGAGTAAGAGATTAAGAGAAAGACAGTCAGAGAGAGAGAGAGTCAGAGAGAGATTCAGAGTAAGAGATTAAGAGAAAGACAGTCAGAGAGAGAGAGTCAGAGAGAGATTCAGATTAAGAGATTAAGAGAAAGACGGTCAGAGAGAGTCAGAGAGAGATTCAGATTAAGAGATTAAGAGAAAGACGGTCAGAGAGAGTCAGAGAGAGATTCAGAGTAAGAGATTAAGAGAAAGACAGTCAGAGAGAGAGAGAGTCAGAGAGAGATTCAGAGTAAGAGATTAAGAGAAAGACAGTCAGAGAGAGAGAGAGTCAGAGAGAGATTCAGAGTAAGAGATTAAGAGAAAGACGGTCAGAGAGAGTCAGAGAGAGAGAGAGTCAGAGAGAGATTCAGAGTAAGAGATTAAGAGAAAGACGGTCAGAGAGAGTCAGAGAGAGATTCAGAGTAAGAGATTAAGAGAAAGACAGTCAGAGAGAGAGAGAGTCAGAGAGAGATTCAGAGTAAGAGATTAAGAGAAAGACAGTCAGAGAGAGAGAGAGTCAGAGAGATTCAGAGTAAGAGATTAAGAGAAAGACAGTCAGAGAGAGAGAGAGTCAGAGAGATTCAGAGTAAGAGATTAAGAGAAAGACAGTCAGAGAGAGTCAGAGAGAGAGAGAGTCAGAGAGAGATTCAGAGTAAGAGATTAAGAGAAAGACAGTCAGAGAGAGTCAGAGAGAGAGAGAGTCAGAGACAGTGTCAGAGAGAGGGAGAGAGAGGGGGAGAAAGAGAGAGAAGACGGGAGGAAGAAAGAGAGATAAACTGGAACAGAGAAAGTGAGGGGGGAGACAGAGAGAGAGCGAGAGAGAGAAAGAGAAAGGGAGAGAAAGAGAGAGAGAGAAGTGAGGAAGAAAGAGAGATAAACTGGAACAGAGAAAGTGAGGGGGAGAAAGAGAGAGAGCAAGAGAGAGAAAGAGAAAGAGAGAAGAAGTGAGGAAGAGAGAGAGATAAACTGGAACAGAGAAAGTGAGGGGGAGAAAGAGAGAGAGCAAGAGAGAGAAAGAGAAAGAGAGAAGAAGTGAGGAAGAAAGAGAGATAAACTGGAACAGAGAAAGTGAGGGGGAGAAAGAGAGAGAGCAAGAGAGAGAAAGAGAAAGAGAGAAGAAGTGAGGAAGAGAGAGAGATAAACTGGAACAGAGAAAGTGAGGGGGAGACAGAGAGAGAGCGAGAGCATCCATCTCCAGCCACAGATAATTAAGCATAGTAATAGCTTCATGAGCTGCTGTGTGCGGGGTATGGAGCTCGAGCAGAGGATCCATTAGCATTTATATGATGATCAGAGGTCAGCGCATGGCAGAAATAAATAAATTAACATGTCATAATGGAGGAAAAACACGGGTATAAACATTTGTCTCCGCAGGACAAGCAAGGTGGCTGCCATTCAGTCTGACTCCTAGTAAACTGCTCTAAAATGCATGAAAACCAGCACAGACACGCTCCTGCTGACCCCTCCAGCTTATACACTGGGTGACAGTGAAACCTGCTGCCCAATCAAAACACATATTTACAGAAAGATTTGGACCATCAGGGATACAAGTGACATCATCATTACAGAGTTCTATATATTCACCACAGTAGTGTTATCAGCTATACATCTCAATCTAAAGCAGGGAGGTTTTTCTTCACAGAAACATACTGGTTTAAAAGTTATCCAGAAACTGCACCCAGCCATGTATTTCTCTAAATATAGAATCACTGCACCTCACTGCACTCATCCTTCAGTCCTCACCGCCGCTGGTACATCATGCTGTCTAAGCAGAATCAGGAGAACGACTGCACACTAATTTGTACACAGCAGCACCTAGCTAAGCAGCTAAGCAGACAGACATGTCAATTACAAATGCCTTGATTTAGTCACGGTGTTCTGATAAAGGCTCTAGTCATTTGTAGACTTTAAGCATAATTTGAATGAGTAGCTTGTAGGACTAGTTGACAAGTTGACCTCACTACTTGGTAACAACATGGATGTTTCAGAGAAGCCAACAGGTGAGGAGCCTGGTTATTTGGGGGTCTGTATCCCTGGTTTCCCAGCAGAGCTTGTCAGAAAGGGCCCGTCAGGTGGAGTTTGGCTTCTTTCAAAAGTTCCTCTGCTAATCTGCAGTGCTTCAGAAATCAAATACTGGAAGTTGTTGTCTCTGGTTTCCCCAAGATACCAAAAAAGGCCATGTGTGAGTATTTCAGCTAAACCACCTAAGCTGCATCTCAGTACTTCAAGATAAATCAAGATTGCTGCTGAAGGAACTGAATACATTCATACAATGTCTGGGGCGTCCAAGAGAAATCTGGAACTACACTTTGTTCTTCAAACTGGAGCTCAAGATATGATCTACTTCTTTACAAAATAGATATTTATGCTGCTTTATATTGTATTTATGTTTATTTACATCTGTTCTAAAGATATCTGGTGTTCTTACTGCTGAAAATATACATTTACCTAAGAAGGTTTTTAAACACTGAGCTTTTGCACAGTAGTGTATGTACATATAAACGTGTGAGATTCCAGGGTCCATATATTGAGCTCTTTAAAGGCAAGCAATGCGATCCAGGTCTTATTAGATAAAGCTCATCATGCTCTACTGAACTGTGGAGTTTGGCTTCACCATTTTTAAGTTGCTTGTTGTAACGTTTTCCCTTCTTCTGTAGTTTCTAACTATAAGGTCATCAGCGATTTGTCTTCACATAACCTTCAAAGTTATGCAACCCCTATTACCTTGGAGTAAAGTGGACATTCAGTATTGGTGGGCTATCGTTTATGAGTATCAGTGCTATTACTCTCACCATGAATACGTACGTTTGTTGGATTACGGTAATTCCTCGCGATCAGCAGTTCTGTGATTGGTTACAGGCTTTTTTTCTCATTGCAGGCCAGTACTGTAATAATTACTGATACATTGTGCAACACTAGCACAACCATTAACCCTTCACTTTCTCTCCTTTCCCAGACTCCCTCCTGCTCTGTTCAGGGCAGTAAAGCGGATTGGAGCAGCATGGAGGAATCAGAGCGCATCGCTGCTCTGTCTGAGACTGCTTTTCTCTTGCTGAGAGTAGACTGGCCTAAAGTCCTGCTGCACACAATACCAGGGCTAAGAATCTTAGGCTACTGAGGGATTTGGAGCGCGCGAGGAAAGCTGCTAGGATGACTGCCCTGCCCTCCCTCTGCACCCCACTGCTGCGTTTTTCAGCAAAGCTCTTAACCCTGAGAGGCTCCTTCACCAGTGTTACACTAAAGGAGGCTCTAACGTTAATGCAAGGGGCACTCCTGTAGTACTTGTGAATTGCTGAGGGTAAAAGCAAACGTAGGAGCGAATGCAATGAACTTCATTAAGATACAGAGCAAGTCCGGCGTTTCTTACACAGCTCTCATAAGTGAACACAGAAAAACACTCAACCCTCTCAAACAGCAGGAAGCACAGAGTGAAAATCAATGTTCTGATTCCTAATAAACAAACAGATCAGGAAAAAGTATAAAAGATGCAAAAGAAGAAGAAGAAGGAGGAGGAGGAGAACAACAGCAACAACAAGACTAAGAAGATGATGAAGATGAAAAGAAGGTAAACAACGTGGACAAAAAGAAAAGAAGAACGGCAAACTGAAAGCGGGAGAAAAAAGAATAACAAGATAAAGAAGCAGGCAAAGCAAGAGAAGAAACAAACGACAACTAATCAGTCATGGAAGAAAAAGAAGATAAAGTAGACGAAGAAAGCAAAAAAAGATAAAGATAAGATAAAAAAATAAAACAAATAAAAAACAAGAAAAAAATAAGCAGTCATGGAAGAAAAATGATGAGGAGAACAAGAAGAACAAGAACAACAAAAGTAGAATGAGCAGAAGAAAAACAACAAGACAAAAAAGACCAAAAGAAAAAAGAATAACAACAAGAAAAAGAGGAAGAAATAAAGAAGAAAACTGAAATGAAGAGAAAATATCAAAAACAAAATAAAAAAAACAAAACAGAACAAAATGATGAAGCTAAAGAATAAAAAGAAGACAAAGAAAGATGAACAAGAAGAGGAAAAATAGTAGAATGAGAAGAAAGAAACAAGACAAAGAAGTCAAAAAAGAGGAAGGAAACAACAAAGGAGTCAAAAAAGAACAACAACAAAACCAAGAAGACAAAGGAACAATAACAATAAGAAGGATGAGGAGCATAAAGGAGAAGAAAAGATTAAGAACATAAAGAAAAGCAGGAAAGAAAAAAAACATGAGCCAGAAAACAAAGAACAAGAGAAATAAAGGGAGAGAGAAAGGAGAAGACACTGAGCCCCAGAGTTCTCATAATGTGGCAGATAAACTCTTCGTTTCCTCGCTCAGCGTATCACTCCATCCCACTGTCCCCCTACAGGCCTTTCAGCTGCGCATTTCTTCACTTCCACTCTCCGCCTAATCAATATCATCAAAAGCCCTCCAGTCCACAGCAATAGCATAATAATGACAAAGCACTGGCTCCTCACGGCGGCGGAGTTCATCCAGAGGCGTCCCCTGCTCACATGGGCGTACTGGCCTTAGCCTTCAACACCAGCCGTGATTAATGACTCTATGGCAAGACTAATCCTTAGAAGAGTGTGTTCTGTGTGTCTGCAGGGCGGGAACTGGGTGGCTGATGTATCACTCCTTTGGCCTCGGATGGAACACCCTCCTTAATCACTGACATAAAGAGTTAGATGTAAGTTTTGAGATGATCCATTCTTCTCAGATATGCACATAACCCTGAATGATTTGACCAATTTTAACCTCATAAACCCAAAAACGCAACAACTCAATAAACTCTAACGTTCTCACCCTGACAGCTGCTCTAGAACAACAATAACTGGAAGACATGGAAGTGCCCACTGGAAAGGATGTGTAAAAGAGGAAGAACATTCTAAAACAGAATGAATGAGGAAGAACATTCACCTGTTCTAGAACCATGTGAACAACAGTAAACATTAGAAATAGAAGAAACCATTCTAGAACAGGGTGAAAAGGAGAAACCATTCTAGATCACTGACTTGGGAAAGCAATGTAGAACAGTGTGAGCAGAAGAAACCATTCTAGAACACTAAATTGGAAAAGCATTCTAGAACCGTGTGAACAGAATTAAACATTAGAAATAGCTTATAGAATACTAAATTAGAAAAACAGTGTGAATAGGAGAAACCATTCTAGAACATTGTGAATAGGAGAAACTATTCTAGAACACCAAACTGGGAAGGCATCCTAGAACAGTGTGAATAGAAGAAACCATTCTAGAACACTGAATTGGGAAGGCATTCTAGAACAGTGTGAATAGGAGAAAGCATTCAAGAACAGTGTGAATATAGAACAGTGTGGATGAAGGCAGGAACATTGTAAAACAGCACGAATGAGGAAACATATTCTAGAACAGTGTGAAGAGTGGAGAAACTTCTAGAAGTGTGTGAATGAGAAAGAATAAACTCGGACACACACACACAGTTGTGGTGCACAGAGTGAATGTGTGGGTTTGATGGAGGGTCTAGTTTTACAGATTATTACTCAGTAACTACATATAAAATGACTTATTTATTAATGCATTATTAATTACAGACTTAAAGAAAAAGTAGTCACTGAAACAGTGTTGTGAAGCAGAGACTGTGTGCATGAACTGTAGGTTGTCTTGGAGTGACAGGAGTTCCAACTGGAGAACCATGTGAGAACCCAAAGTGCTGGCCAGTGTTCTGAAATGCCAGTATGAATTTGGTAATGAGGAACTGAACCGGTGTGAGAGCGTGTGTGTGTGTGTGTGTCTGTTTGAGAGAGAGAGTGAGGGAGAGAAAGAGAGAGAGGCATTACACTGGGCTCCTAAGATCATCCAGCCACTTAACTGAGGAATATAACTGCTTTGCTGGTATAAATTATTAAAATAAATGCACATAAACAAAAAAAAATAATTAATTAGTTAAAAAAATTCCATTGCTAACTTATTTTGAATAACACAGTTTTTGATCTAGATTTACCCTCAACACATGTATTCAATTCTATCACCAACATATGATTCAACATAATGTTTGGAAAGATAAATAAACACACTGATATTAGACAGTGCTTACCATAGTACTGTCACTGCTGGACTGACTATAGTCCACCAACAAAAACTATCCAGCCAACAGCATCTTGTGGGCAGCGTCCAGTGACCAATGATGAAGTACTAGAGAACACAAACCGTGCAGCAACAAGGTGGACCCAAAAAGGTGGAAGTGTCTAATAGAGTGGAAAAAAAGCTTCAGCAGCACAGTTTTATCTGATCCACACATACCAGCACAACACACACTAACACACCTCCATCAGTGTCACTGCATTGCTGAGAATGATCCACCACCCAGATAATACCTGCTGTTTGGTGGTCCATTGATAAACGGGGTACCAAAATATGCAGAGAAAGAGATGAACTAAACTACAGCCTGTAATATATATATATATATATATATATATATATATATATATATATATATATATATATATATATATATATATATATGAGAGAGAGAGAGAGAGCACTAGGTTCAGTTCAGGGATGGAGGTGCTGAGCCCACTGGAACAGACTGCTGCTCTCAGCGCTCTGTATGGAGGGGAGGCAGCAGGACAGACATTTTAAGAGCAGCTCCTGCTGATTTTGTTGTTTCCAAGAACCCCCCCCCCTCCCAAAAAAACAAAAAAAACAAACTGCACACCCACCCTGCAAAATGCCCCCTTACATAAACTGATCAACGTGACAATAGGACTAGTGTGACAGTCTTATTGCAAAGCCCTTTACTCTGACCTGCTTCAGATTAAACAGTCATACGTAAAGTATCTATAGTCTCAGCAGATCACACAACCACCTTCCAGTCTTTCCTTTACTCCTCTGCTTTCTTTTCTATTATCAGCTTAGAGAATCCTCTCAGTAGCCACACAAAAGGCAGCAGAGGATAAAAACGAGGCTGTGAGCAGCCACGGACTGGACAAGGGGCTTTAATCATAAAGCATCGAACCTTGTACGCTTGTTTTTACACCTTGTCAGAACTTGAGATATTATACATACATATACATGCGAGTGACAGATGAAATAAAAACCTGAATAAATGAGTGGAGAAACATAAAAAGTGCACAGAAAGGAGCACTGCATGTTGTAGTTAAGCAATTAATAGATCTAAACGGATGGCTTCAGTCACAATGACTGCGTTCAAGTACTGTGATGCTCATGCAGTAGTGCGATACGTAAGGCAAAACAGTACAGCACGTTTCTCAGGTGACTTCCAATGTCAATGCAGGACGTGATCAGACTGTGCCAGCAAAAGAAGAGCCTGTCCACAACTATGTATAGAGGAATATTATATTAGGCCTGCAGCACCTTTACCCTTTATTACAAAGACGAATGATTATATATATATACATACATACTACCGGTTTAAAAGTTTGGGATCACAGTGAAATGTTCTTGTTTTAATGGAGTATCTTCTTCCTTAACACAACAATGGACTGACGGGTCTCTAAAGAAAGATGTTTCTTTCTGGTCATTTTGAGTCGGTCAGCAAGCCATCAACTGCTGATGCTTTAGATACTAAACTAACCTAGAATGTTGTTCCCTTTTATACTCACTTATTAGTAGAATGTTTTTCAGCTGTGCATCACAATTGAGCAAGAGTGTCCTAACAACCAGTTAGCCCAATAACATCCTTAACTTGGATTGGTGGCCGTACCAGGAGATTTAGACAGAGGACTGAGAATTACTGATAATAGGACTATATGCAAAATAAGCTTCTATACAAAAACAGGCTTTAATACAAACATTTTTATTCTTTAAAAATCATCTGATACATAAATTAATTGTAAAATGGACTATATATATATATATATGAATTGGAACCTCTTAAATGAAAGATTCAAAGGTTTAATTTGTTGAGAACAAAATGATGTAACAACGGTCACTGCAAACCAATGTCGTCAACTTGATCTTGGACTACATCAATTCTCCAGCTCGCTCCTATGCTCATCATCTCTTGGTTTCTCCTGGTTGTGTGTTTGCCAGTTCCCTCTCTCTCTCTCTCTCTCCCTGTTTCTCATCCCATTTTTATTCACATCTGCGCATCACTGAAGAGCCAGGTGAGGCATTGTTATGCAACTCAGTACCACAGAGGAGCCAATAAAGTCCTCAAAGTCATCTCCAAATCAAAGAGCTTCAAGTTCAACATTTTTTTCCCTCCAAAAAACCCAAAGCAGCAAAAGCTCTCTCTGAGCAGTCAGAGAGGAATCTGCAGAGGAGCTCCTCCTAGCAGAGCAGCTTCAAAAGCCAGAGCTGCTCTTTGAATCCCGGCTGTTTGGGGGGCGCAGGCAAGTCGGGGTCGTGTTGCGTGTGACGCACAGATGCGCCTCAGAGACACAGGCGCACCGCAAAGCCAAAACAACAGCGTTCACTCGGCTCAGATGTGATGCAAACACCTAAGAATGCAGTATAATGACTAACCACCTTCTCTGCACCACAACCATGACTAACCATATTTTCTCACATGGCATCTCTAAATATTCTACTTTCTACCTGCTGTTTTGCAAAGATGATAACACGCGAACCTGGATAGGAGAGATGCTTAGAAATCACATTTCCATGGTGTTTAAAATACGCTATATATGCAAACCCATGACTACATCACAACAACTGAACTTTGTATTACTGTCATGTCACAACAGAAAACTCATGCTGGTAATGAAACGGTCTTTGATTCTAACGTTACTCACATGGAGCATCAGGTGTACTAATAAAGCAAGAGCCCAATTTTTGTATAAACTGAAGGGCTGACAATGTATTTTCCTAACTAGAACTAAGCTGGCTCAGCTAGCTAACTCTATCATTAATATTATACTCTTGAACAAAAGTACTTATAATAAGATTCAACTGCAATGTCCTAAATTACTTGCACGTTTGAAATGTTGTCCATGTTTCGGGACTAGCATCAAATTCCTAAATAGTTCCGTACTCCCTAAATAGTATACGTGAGTGTACACTATATTATCATTATATCTTATTAGTATGCAATATGTAAGTCTAATAAGACACAATAATACCATAGTGTACACTCACATATACTATTTAGGGAGTACGGAACTATTTAGGAACTGGCTGAATCCCAAATCACTTTGTTTTATTGGTGGTTTCTGTTGGAACCTGTATTTAGATTCCCATGAAGTGCATAATGCAGGGAGTATGGAGCCATTTGAGATAGAGCCTCTGGGCTGGAAGAAGAGGTGGTAATCTGGTGACCCAAAAGTACTTACAAAGTGAAAAGTTTTCCATGAAACAGTGATGTGCCATTACATGTTCATTATTATACAACAGAAAGTTAAACATCTCATGCATTTACTTCAATATACAGTGACTGGCTGCTGAATGTTCTTCGTCTCATTCAACAGCCCATGGTTGGTTAGGATGATGCTATAAAGAAACTATAATTACTGTAACACTGCAAAACTATAGATATAGATTAAAATCTGTGAATACAGAATAAAACGTAGCTCATTATGTAATATAATGTGGCATTGATGATGTCATGAAGTTGACTAAGCACAGGTACCGCAGTAGTAACTCCAGACTTTTGAGAGTTGAGAAAGGAAACGGAGATGAAAATCTCCTGTGCAGTTTGCGAGTAATTAGGAATTCATCACTTTCGTGGGTATTTCAAACATGCCGGAGTGAGATGTCACTTAAAAGTAAGAGAAACATCAAACACGCTCGGCCTCGTCAGTCTCCCGGCGTGATGAAGTGGAGTGCGCTGTTGCGTAACATCGCCATGGCGATTAGGCCGCATTAGCAGCGAGAGGGGAAGTGATAGCAGAGGAGGCATGTCGTGTACTCACTGACTCAATTATACTGCTGCTGTCACCACGGTTACACAACCAGGCCAGCCAATCCCGTGCAGCCTCTGGGGCCGTCTGCTCTAATCTGTACAGCGGCAAACATCTGCTGCCTGCTTCGACCAGAAACCCCCCGCAAACACACACACACACACACACACACACAAGCTCAAACTGCCATATAACCCACAATCATATGCAAAAGTCATTTTCTAAAGTTAGTGCTCAATTTCTATTTACTTGCTGAGTTATTAACACATTCATAGTATCCAGTTAAGAACACCCTGCTGCTGTTTCGGCACACAAGCTGTACTCTGACATAGTATGTTTAGTCACTGTTGCTGCAGTGGCAACAAAGCTACTGATGGGTGAAAGCCAGAAAAGCCTGAATGTCTGCAGACTGAATGAGTCAGTCTCCAGAAAAGGCTACGAGGAGAAGATTAGCTTGACTGGTGGACTGGATCTGCATAACCAGCACATCCCAAATTCAGAACTTTCCAGCAAGATAGATACAGAAACAAAAATGGCTACTAACACTGGCAATGCTTACTGATACGCTATACTGCCATAAGTATTCTTTCACTTGCATATGAACTTGAGTGACATCCCATTCTTAATCTATAGGGTTAAATGTGATGTCGACCCACCTTTTGCAGCTATAACAGCTTTAACTCTTCTGAGAAAGCTTTCCACACGGTTTAGGAGATTTAGGAGTTTACAGGAACTTCTGGCTGTTTTTCCAGAAGCGCATTTGTGAGACCAGACATTGGTGTTGGACGAGAAAGCCTGGCTTGTCTCTGCTCCAATTTACAAGCTATTCTAAAGGCCACATGAAGTTTGGAGGTCTGTAGAGATTGACTCTGCAGAAAGCTGGCGACCTCTCCGCACTATGTTCAGCATCCACTGACCCTGCTTTGTCACTTTACCTGGCTACCACTTCAGTGCTGAGTTGGTGTCGTTTCCAACCACTTCCACTATAATACCACTGACAGTTGACTGTGGAATATTTAGTAGTGAAGAAATTTCATGACTTGTTGCAGAGGTGGCATCCTATCACAGTACCACACTGGAATTCACTGAGCTCCTGAGAGAAACCCATTCTTTCACAAATAAGTTTGTAGAAGCAGTCCAGGTGCTTAGTTTTGTACACCTGTAGACATGAAGTGATTGAAACACCTAAATTCAATCATTCAGATGGGTGAGTGAATACTTTTGGCAATATAGTGTATATGTGATATATCAAGGTAAAGCTGTCTAATTATTTGCCAGCTACTTACTAAAGTTTTTCATTCCACCTTAAACAGTGCAGTTAACACAAGCTGCTAGCAGCTTATCAGCCAACTTCATTTTTTAAATTTCCATACAAAGAGTGGGGAGTCGATTCCCCAGAGAGAAAAATAGTCTTCTAGCATGTCGGGAAGTGCAGAGTCAAAATGTTGGGAGTCGACTCTTTGACTCTGTCTACTGTTTTTTTCCTTCGTAATCTTCTGGAGGGACATTCTGCCGGAGGAGAATGTAAAGGAGTTTGAGAGGTGAGACAAGTTTACTAGCTTTAAACAATACCAACGCTGCTCACAAGACACTGTCAGCACAAACTCAGCTAATAGAAACAGTTTCTATATGGCCTGAACCACAACTTTTCAATTTCTTAACCATCACACAAGTAACAAACAATTATTAGCAATGGTACATGGTGGTGTAATCTCTGCATAGAAAAGTGGAGTCGAGGAGTCAATTCCATCGACCCCAGCAGCAGGAGTCGAGAGTCGATTCCAGAAAACATTGCTGTGCACCACTAGCAACACCAGCAGCGTAATTTTATATTAACATACCACTAAACCTTTGCAAATCTTTGAAAAGATGAATTGAAAAGTTATCAACTTGAAGAGTAAAGCTGGAACTGCTGGACTGTTTATTGCATCTCACTGGCTGATGCATTTCTGTGATACAAACAACACACTTCCATACTTCACCTACAACACTAAGTAGTGCACTTCAGACGGCACTGCAACTTATTTTACACATTATTTAGTGGGCTAGCGGGGGCTGACTTCACTCTTCAGTGATGATGCTTTAAACTTGATGTCAATTTGATGTTTTCAACGCACCAACATTTCTGTTTAAACAAACGTTCATGCTATGTTATCTTGTGGCTGAACGCAACTCAAATGATTTTATGGTTCATATCTCTGGTCTCCTGGGAGCTAGCAATGAGTTTTAGGTTGGAGAGGTCATGTCTATTGACCTGTGTAGTTTGGCTTCTTCCAACATTTCTCCGCTTATCTACAGTGTTTCAAAGATAAGATGTTAAATTTTGCTATCTCTGGTTTCTCAAAGACTACAATAAAATCCCGTGTCATTGATCTTGACAAGGCCGTCTAGCGTGCACCTAGATCAGACCCAAATTGAAATTCCGGGTTCCTTGTCTCCGGTTCCTTGAAGGTTAGCAATGCAATCCAGGGCATGTAGGAAAAGGCACATCATGCTCTACTGAACTGGGGAGTTTGGCTTTGCCATGGCTAGTTAAAGTCACTTTTATTACTGATGTCATCAGTGATTACAGTGGGGGCAGTCCTGGGCTGAAGGTTACGGATCAGGTCTTGTGACCGGTAGGTCGTCGGTTCGATCTCCTGGACCAACAGGCCATGACCGAAGTGACCTTGAGCAAGACACCTAACCCCCAACTGCTCCCCGGGTGCCATGGATAGGGCCATGTATGTTCACTAGTGTGTGTGTGTGTGTGTGTGTGTGTGTGTGTGTGTGTGTGTGTGTGTGTGTGTGTGTGTGTGTGTGTGTGTATGTGGGTGGGTCAAATTCCGCTATGTTTAAACACAAAAATAATAGCTGCAATTCTAATACCTCTTCTAATTCTGATTAGGCAACATCAACTTCATACCATATAAGTGTTGACTAAAAAATATGACGTCGCACAACTTCAATGTGCAAATATGTAACTGGGAGGCAGTCATTACAGAAATTACATCTGAAATATATGGGTTAATATATACTACTGCTCAAAAGTCTGGGATCACAGTGAAATGTTCTTGTTTTCAATGGAGTATCTTCCTTCCTGAACACAACAATGGACTGACGGGTCTCTAAAGAAAGTTGTTTCTTTCTGGTCATTTTGAGTCGGTCAGCAAGCCATCAACTGCTGATGCTTCAGATACTAAACTAACCTAGAATGTTGTTCCCTTTTATACTCACTTATTAGTAGAATGTTTTTCAGCTGTGCATCACAATTGAGCAAGAGTGTCCTAACAACCAGTTAGTCCAATATCATCCTTAACTTGGATTGGCGGCCGTACAAGGAGATTTAGGCAGAGGACTGAGAATTACTGATAATAGGACTATATGCAAAATAAGCCTCTATACAAAAATAGACTTTAATACAAACATTTTTATTCTTTAAAAATCATCTGATACACTTACATTAATTGTGAAATTAACAATATTGTTTGTGAATTGCATGAAAATTGCATGAAATGAAATTCTAAAGTGATCCTAAACTTTTAAGCGGTAGTGTAGTTTGACTGAGTAACCCCCCAAAAAGCATGTTTTACTGGCTAGGCTTTGCTATCTCATAACAAACTGCCACATTAAGTTGCCTAGCCTAGTAGTGGCAGTGTGATTGCGTGATGTCATTAGAATAATATTAAACTGGAAAAGATGATACAAAAACATTGTTTTATTACTTTTTTACTATGTTTAATGCAGCAGTTAGAGATACTGGTATGTGCTAAAATGTGCAGAAGTGTGTTTTCAGTAAAGGACATGTTCCCTTATTTAAAAAAACAACAAAACATTTAACCAGGGGCGCCCAAACTTATGCTAACAGCTATACTTGAACCACAAACTCTCAACAAGCAGAAGAGTCCCAACTTACATGAACAGTTTGGGGTAAACAAACTAATTCCTCCCACCCTCACCCCAATTGTCTGACACCAAACAAACAACCCAACTGAAAAATAAATAGACATTGATTTTGGTCAGAATGTTCCTTTTAGGCAAGAGTCTGAATATGATTTAATCCAGTGCTGCGTGGGGAAGTCTCAGATCTTTATAGAGTTGCTTATCTGCCTTTAATTTGCCTCCAGAGAGAAAGGCAGAGTGAGCGTGGTAGGAGGAACAGCAGTGACAGTGCAGAAGAGAGAGAGGACATCAACCATGTGGACAAGAGTAAAAACTAAAGGCTTCAATATGGCTGTAGCTATGCTATGTCCCTTCGTCCACACTGTTGGGCAGGACAGTATAGAACAATGTGTCACGCTGTGTCAGAAAGTATACAATCTGTTTGGGATTAACAACCAGGCACCACAGAGGCTCACACTTCAGGCATGCGGTTACTGAAGCTCAGTGAAGGCTATAAGTTTCCATTACTTGCTAGCTACACTAGAGTCTTGTAGATTCAGCACAAAAAACTAAAGCAAACTTCAAGTTTTCTCTAACCAACTACATGTGCAGTAAGGGAAACAGTCCAAATCTGGGCTTTCAAACTCTTTTAAGGCAAGAGTTTCAATATGACTTATTTAATCACTGCTTGAGGACGTGATTATAAGAGCACTCTTCCCCTTCTCACTGGAGAGAAAGACCGAGCGAGTGCAGCGAGAGAGAGGGGGGGGTAAGGAGAATGTAGTGCAGAAGCAGAAGAGTGAGAGGGCATCCGTTATAGAAGATAAAGCTTTTATTGGCTGCACTCTGCCAGCACCTCCAGCATCCTCCTCCGAAGCCCTGCAGGCTGTTGTAGCAGAGCAGCAGACGACGGAGACGTGTCCTACCTTAAGTGGCGCCCAGGGGAGGGGGCTCGGCTGGCAGTAGGTGGCACAGCATATCGTTGGAAAGAGTGAGACTCCTCACCGCTAAACATTAGCTTGTCTGCGCACGTAGCCAACGCTGTCAGCAGCAGCTCATTGACATTCAAACGTATTCACGCACCTCCTCAAAATTTGATCACCTCTACTGAGGCGGGTGAATATGAGGTTCATAGCAGGCTGGAGCTACTGCATCAGCCCAGGAGGTCCTTGCCACACACACATACACATGCATACTTCATTATACTCTGTATTTACTACATTTCCACATGAATAAAACATGTTTAATATTAAAATTTACATATGCTCACTTTTCGTGTATCTCCATTTTTGTAATTTTTGTTTTTTTTATTACAGCATTTGAACACAGCAGCTGAGTTTACACTGCATAAAAACTGGAGGAATGGATCAATGGACAAGCTCCAAAATAGACTTAAATTAAAAGTAACGGCTGTTTTTATCCTCTCCTGTAATGTGGAAATTTTTGGAGACATTTGTTTTTCTTTGGATTTTCATTAAGTTCTTCATGGTACTTCATAAACAGTCAGAGGACAACACTTTCAGCACTGCAACTGATAGTAGACTCACTGAGTGCAGGTTACTGTAGAGAACGAAAGAGGAAACGATGTGACTGACACAATCATGAACTCAGAGGTGCATCTTGTATGCAAACCTGCAGAAGTCTGAAACTAGCTAGATTTTGTGAAGGAACACTTTAGCAAAAAGAACATCAATTCAATCATTTTTAAATAAATGCCACTCAGGGTGGGGGGGCACGGTGGTGTAGTGGTCAGCACTGTCACCTCACAGCAAGACAATCCGAGTTGGATTCCCGGTCCGGGCCGTTCTGTGTGTTGTGTGTATGTTCTCCCCGAGCTTGAGTGGGTTTCCTCCGGGCACTCTGGTTTCCTCCCACACATCCAAAGGCATGCAGTCAGGTTAATTGGTCACTCTAAATTGCCCGTCGGTGTGAGTGCATGAGTGAATGTTGGCCATGCGATGGACTGGCAAACTGTCCACAGTGTACCCCACCTTCGCCCAATGATGCTGGGATTGGCTCAGACCCCCCGTGACCCTGATTAGCGGGATAAAGGGGCAGATGATGGATGGATGGATGGATGGATGGATAAATGCCACTCTTTTTAGTTTCCAAACACAATGACCTTTCTTACAAATACAATTTTAAGCATGCCACAAATGTCCAAATACTTTTTGGGGCTACTGTAATCAACACAGTGCTGTCTGTAGATGTTATTATTGGCAGTTTCCAATGCATCACTTCTGTCAGTGTGTATGTACAACATGTACAATATGTATTAGGTATAATAACTGAACCCATGTATCTACTATGTAATTAGAATAAAATAACCCAGCAGATTTTCCTTCACACACTTATATAGCAACCAGCTAATAATTAATTACTGTAATATTAACTACACTATACACTAATCACTGTAAGAAGCAGGTAAGTGCTGCATTTAGACACTCCTGCTACTTGTAACATAACAGTTTGAGATGTTTATTTTTAACATGTTTTGAAATAAATGGCAACTAACAAATGTTAATATATACACACACATAAGCAGCCACTGATCAGAGATCGAATTAGCCATAAAAACTAATTATCAGTGCATCTCTAGCAAAAATACATATTTTTAAGCATAATACAAAAACCTAACTAATACTAACTTTCAGTTATAACCTCAGCAATCAAAGACAAATGGTTTGGCCCTTTCAGTTATAAAAAGCTAAACAAAACAAAGAGCTCTACCAAACCTGAAGCATTAGAAGACCTAGCATTTTCCCGTTTGTCTCTGATTTTCAATCAAAGTAACCAAAATAATTCCACACCTTCCCCAAACCTAACTTAAACCTTAACCTCAGTATCCAAATGACTAATTTTCCGCTCTATGTGGTGTGATTTGTGGTGAAAACATGCTCAAGTGAGGACCAGCAAAAACTTTGTACTGTCCTATACTTGTGGGAACATGTGGTCCCTACAAACATACCACTACAAGTACACACACACACACACACACACACACACACACACACACACACACACACTTGGTAGTCATAAAGTTTACATTAGTACACTAAAAAACTTCCCAAGATTTTGAGGCCAGGCTCTTTTCTAGCACAAGTCACAGACAGGCTGTAATCCAAACTGCCCCGTACACTCTGATCATCCAAATTAGCCCGGGTGCTCTCCTGAGCCCAATTTAGGCGGGATGTCAGGCGGAAGGCGGCTCTTCTTCAGTCCATCTCCGCTGCGCTGTGGCTGGGACAGGAACAAGCGAGGCGAGGCTTGTCAGAAAAATGTCCTCCTTCACGACGGAGCACCAACATTGCATCAAGCCAGGGCACGATAGCGGGAGAAGCAGCCGCAGTCAAAACACACAGAGCAGCGGAGCTCCTGCCGCCGCACCCCTCAGATCTATTTTTAATGCCCCCAACCCTGCGTCAGCAAAAGGAATGCATAATTATAGCATCCTGAATAATTCATGGAGGGCTGATTTGCATATGGTGACGGGGTGGAGGGGGGGGGGGGGTGGAGGGGGGCGCGTAAAGAATTAAGAGCTCGAATACGCACATAGCCGTTTTCCCCAGTTTGTGTAAGGTGCGTAAGTCTACCATTACACGGTGGAACGATTTATGCCCTTATTTCTATTTCTTTATTTAGATATTTATTTTTTATATTTTCCCCAAATCACTCAGTCCTGAAAAGAAGAACAGCTAATGTGTAATGCACTGTGTAAATAAACAACTTTTTCATTTTACCAGTTATGGTGTTATTAATCATAATATTGTTTGTATGTGTAAAGCTACACTAAAGCTACAATGCACATCACTAAAAATGAGAAAGAGTGTATATATCATTGTGGAACAAAATCCTTCATGTATTAATTTTGTGGTAATTTGATGTATTTTAAAGTGTCCAAATATAAAAATACTCAATAAAGTATTAAAGTATTTCATGACAAAACTTTAAAATGTAATACGACATTTATTGAACAAAAACAAGACAAGTAATTGTGGCTGTTAAGCTGAGCTGGTTGAATGTGCTACAAGCAGAAATCAGGGGTGTTTAAAAAAAATTATATTATACATACACTTATACATCCTATATTATACACCCTATATTATTATATATCCTATACTATATTAATACATACACTTTATTACATCCTCACACTGCAGTGTCTGGTTTCAGACATCAGACAAAATACAGATCTCTGGAAAAACTGTCATGTCTCAGTCATGCAAAGCTAAATGGCAGCACAACCTTTGTGTGTTCTTTGATTTGACTAAGATCATCTTTGAATCTGCGTATGCTGAGGAAGTTAGAGCGTATCTCAAAACTAGTGGAAGAAAAAGTGTTGCTATTATTATTTTTATTAGTATCTCTGTAAGTACATCTTATCTCATCAGCAGAGACAATAATAGTTATGAGAATAAAGATAAGAACAACGCTTTTCCTCCTTGCAATTTTAGGACAAACCCCATATTCTAAGAGGGAACCACTGGAGAAAACTTTAGTGTCTGAGTTCCAGCTTAAATACACTGTCAAAAGAGCTGTGTTACCGGCACAGGACTATTCTGAAATTCCATTATGCATGCTATCAATTCCTCAACAATCACAATCAAATCTAACTGTTGTGATGTCAGAGTTTTAAACCCTGGTATTATGTGCTCAGCGCTGAGGAGCTACGGGTGGTCCAGAATGAGTCGGTGTGAAGACTGCTTGAACAACACAATAGGAATTTGCATCATGCTGCACATCAAAGTTAATCAGAGAGAAAAAGAAAAACACAAAGGGTTCAGTCTAAAAATAACATCCAGCAAGAGTGAAACATATTTTAAATAGTTTCCTTTCTGAAGGAGCCTCATCTCATTTTCATTCCCATAATTCCAAATCTCTTAACCTGCTAAGACCCTTACCAACACCATGCACACACATACACGTCTATATGCTATTATTATTATTGTTGTTATCAATTTATACTCACTCTTACTGAGCAAATGAGTCACGTCAGGAAGCAATAGTTACCCATACACTTATTTTACATTTTCATACACTTCTGTAGTCATTTGTTTAGTCTGTTTGTTTACTTGTTTGTGTTTATGTGTGTGTGCATGAGAGAAAGAGAGAGAGAGAGAGAGAGAGAGAAAGGGAGAGAGAGAGAGAGACAGAGAGAGAGAGTGTATGGGAGAGCATGGTTTTGTATCTTCTGTATAATTAAGTAATGTAACTGTTGCATTTATTCATAGCATACACGCGTCCAGTACTGCTGACGGGCAAACGGCCTTTTCCCTCAAACACAGATCTCAGAGGAATTTATTACATTTCAGAGACAGCTTTATATAAACAGCAGTGCTCCGGTTTGTCTGCATGCTAAAGGTAAACTCAATAAACAACAAAACAGCTCCAGTCAAAACTCACCCATAGTTTACACAGGGAAACTAAGTTCTACACCTTCTTCTCTAGCAGGCTGGTCACCCCACACTGTAGACAATAACTACCTAGACTGAACTTAGCTCACAGCTGGAATCAGACCACCACTGAAGCGGTGAGGAGGGTGTACAGATAGGTAAGAGAATGAAGGCAATGCTAAATGTGTTGTTCACCCAATCGGTTGTCTCCAAAAACCTCAAAAGTATAAGCTTGCCCAACCAGGCACTTTCTGCCCATCCAGAAAGGGTTGCATAATGTCTGGCCATTTCAATCCTTAGGATGTAAACAAAGAAAGTGGTTTGATGTGAACTATTCCATTCTGGAGAAATATCACTCACAGTGTGGCAATAAGAAGTGTTTAATGCTTCTAAAAACTAACTCACATAAAAGTTATTACATGAGATGGCTATAATTACGCTGCCTGATGCCTGAGACACTATTTACAACAGTTTTGTAGAGGATTTATGCCTGAAATAAACATTTTATAAACCCATCACAGTGCAGAGGTACATGTAGAGCATTTTGCAGCAAAGTGTCCCCCAAAGAAAGCTTGTTTTTCCAGATCTAGTCTTATTTTATCATTATCAACATTACACATACAACTCAGAAGATATCTAGCTTCAAGTGTCTATATTGGCACTGTAGACATTATGGCTCGTGCTTCCCATCACCACCACTTCAACAAATTCAGTCTGTAAGTTTCACTCTAGTTGAACCATTTCAAACGAAACCATGTTTGAATGAACTGGTTTACAGCTCAATAATTAAATATGAAGAAATGTTTGGTGGCATTACTCAACATATTAACATATTAGTGTAACAATTGTTTGTAACATATTAAATATTAAATCCTGGTATCAGCAATTATTATATATAATGAATTATTTCAGCATTATATATAAAAGAGCCAAGAATGCTGCAGGTCAACTGGATGTCCTGAACAGTAAATACAATGGTTTGCATTTCAGACATTGCAACCCATCACCACAACTATAAAGGTATCAGTACCATTTCACATCAAAACAATCCGACTGACTTTCTTTACACCTCATTGATTAAAATATGCAGACAATTGTTCAGCATCTCTTAGTAGTATATATTGCCCATTTCACTCTGACCATCTGAATTAATTCAAATGCTCTCCGGATCCCATTTCAGCCTCAGGGGCAGGAAGCATGCAGAGCTGTCTATTTTCTCAATGGCAGGCACCACAACATTTCTGCTGTTTTGAATGACTTTACAGTTCTGTTGATGTGCTGTTCTGAATATGAGACCAGTCTGGCAAACACCCAATTGGGCTTCATCGCAGTCCAAACGTGGCTTTAGAGGCTTTGTGTTTGGCAGAAAGCTCCAGTAGCTGTGAGGGTTTGGATCTGAACGTTAGCAGTTATTGACTCTATGGTGACAAAATCAGCTCCTCCGTTCTCAGATGTCTAGCAGGAGAACCTCCCTATAGATTTGGGCGAGCTGTGTAAAACTAAGCTATATATATATATATATATATATATTTTTTTTTTTTTTTGTCGTCTCATTTGGGATTTAAACCCAAAATATACAGCAACAGCACCACACACGCTAAAGGCAGCAGTGTCTCTACCTCTAGCTCACAGCCTGATTACGCTTATTTCAGTTGTGCGCATCCGTAATGAGTGTACTTAAGCTGGGATCTGCTTCATTACACTTCTCTCTTTTCCAAAACACAGTCAGGAGATTCTGTTCTACATCACATCACCAGTAAAACAGCCTTACTCCATTACACAACAGACCAATTTGAAGCCTTCCTAAATAAAGAAAAGAGAACTCTTTCTACTTGGTTAGTTCAAGTGCCTGGCCGTAATAAGGCATCCAAAAATAAAACCGTGCTTTCCCGTCATCGTCTACCCAAAAAAAACAACTTCCGTCATCCGTGCACAGCAGGCGGGCCGCAATAATATTACCAAACCACAAAATGCTTAACCTCCAACCCTTCCCCGCCCATCATAAAGTAAAAACTCTCAGCTCGAGATGCTGCCTAATTCAGTGTTCACATTGATTTCGAAGCCCCGGGGGAACCAGAGCACAATATTAAAAAAGTTTGTTCCACACTAAACTTCAGTGTTACATTAAACATCCAGCAAAGCTTGAATACAAAAACTATAAATATGATGAAACACAGCTTAAAAATTGATGATCAGACCAGGGAATTTGTGTGGGTGTGGCTAATGAGCAGCTCGACTGACAGCCTCCTACACTGCTCCGCTGCGCATACAGAACTAGAATCATTATCCGGCTCTTTTGTTCAGTCGGATGGATGGACAGACAGATGGACGAACAAAGCAACGTGTGAATGAAGAAACGAGTAAACAATGTTCGTGAGGATAAATGAATGAACAGGCGGCAGGCAGATACAGACGGCGATATATGCTTACTAGCTTTTGGTTAGAATGGGTTAGCATTAGCTCTACAGCATCAGTGCAACTCAGACAGTTCAGATTTATCACTACTCTATCTTTTCCAGCATTACATATAAAAGAGCCAAGGATGCTGCAGGTCCACTGGATGTTCTGAACAGTAAATACAATGCTTTGCATTGCAAACATAGCAACCCGTCACCACAACTGTAAAGGTATCAGTACCATTTCACATCAAAACACTCCGACTGACTTTCTTTACACCTCATCGATTAAAATATCAAAACATTTTTGTATCTCTTAGTGTGTGATTGGTCAGGAAATGCTTACAGAAGCATTACCCATACTTAGTACGTGTTTAGTTCCTTACTCTTACAGCACAGTGGGCCGGATGTGCTAAGCTTTTGGATGCACTGGACGCATTCTATCAAAGTGTTATATACAAACTGGAACATGAGCCTAAACATGCAGTTCATTGACCATGTGCATGAAAAAATGCTTCTGTTCTTCCTGAATATGCATTTAAAAAGCAGGAGAAGTGAGCAAAAGATGAAAAGGTGTAAACACTGGAAGTGCAGCTGATTACACAGACAGAAAATGGGCCTGTACATTTACATTTTTCTTCATGAAAGTACAAACAACATATAATGTCCCCTCAAAGGTAAAAGAATGGTTTTAAGGTCAGCTGTGTACCTTTGATATTTTTTCCTGGGGGCAAAATTATGTGTTTCTATCTTTTCATAAGCTTACATTTTACAAAAACAACTACAAAATAAAAAGTCTTGAGTCAGGAATGGCTGTGTGCAACATAAAATATATCATTACAAAATAACATACACTAAATGGACAAAAAGTATATGTATATATATCTTAATCACCTCTTAAACCTGGCCATGTAGATCTGCCTGATGAGTGTATGTGTCAGTGGTATTGTTAAAAAGTGGAGCGTTTAGGACCAAGCCATGAAGTGACAGACCAAGTTCAGCTACAGAGCGAGGTCGCAGAGTGCTGAGGCCCACTATGTGTAAAAGTCACCAACTCTCTGCTGACCTAATATCTGCAAACCTCCTGTGGCATTAACATCAGCATGTGCGCCGGGAGCTTCATGGCATGGAGTTTTCATGGCTAACCAGCTGCATGCAAGCCTCACATCACCAAGCATCCTAATGATTCAGCATTCCAAGAAATTTTCGATAACTGTAAGCTTGCAACCTTATGGGAACAGTTTGATGAAGGCCATTTCCTGTTACAGCCTGACTGTGTCCCAGTGCACAGGTCCACAAAGGCTGGATGGGTAAGTTTGGTGTTGCCCACAAAGAACCCTAACCTTTGCCCCATCAAACATCGGGGCCAGGTTTCCCAGAGGAGTAGAAACTGTTACAACTGCAAAGGGGAGACCAACGCCATGTTAATGTCTATGGATTTAAAATGGGACGTCCCAAGACTTTTGTCCAAATCGTAGTTGTCCAAAAAAAAATAAAAAATTGGAAGAGACCTTAACTTTTAATGTAAGTCCATGGAACCAGATTTTTTTCTATGCTATTTTGGAGAATATTCATTGGTCCTTTCATCATAAAATCTTCACACAATGTAAAAGGCAGCTGTCGTGTTTAAACGATATAGAAAAATTAAAAAATTAAAAATGAAGATACTAGTTTGTGTTTGGACAGCGATGATATACAAACACATGCACCTATAAATGAGCAAAGACCAACTGCGGAGTGAAGTAATAACGCTCTGTGTTGAGAGTCTAGCACACAAAAGTGGATGACTAAATATAAATGCACATATTTGGCATTCAGTAAGTTCAATTTTGATTTACAATTATATATATATATATATATATATATATATATATATATATATATATATATATATATATATATATATATATATATAAATTCTTTAAACATATAGCTAGTATCTATTTAATTATCTCTGTTTGTATTGGTATTGATAATATTGGACAGTATAATGAGGCCATCAGTAGATCCCATTCAGGCTTTGAGATTAGAGCCATATCAGCTTTTTACAGCAACGGTGTTGAAAGGCTATCTCTGAGTGGTTAAGCATAAAGAAGAAATGTCTTCAAATAGTTTTTTATTTACACATGGAAGTGTTTTGTTAACATTTCAAGGCAAAACTCCTACACCAGGCCTGATGCTGCTGCTGCTGATGCTCGAGATTCCTTATTATGCATTCCTTATGTCGTACATGAACGCTGTTAGCGATTGTCCTGTTTCAGCTAGTTCATTAACAGTGCTGATCGTCAGAGAACAGACATCGATGTTGACAAAGTAGCGCAAAGCAAAAGTTACTTTCTAATAGTTTATCCGGGAACAGCATGTACACACAGCGGAACTAATCAAACACGACGACGGTGCTGTTTATAGCTTATGTTTATTAGGTTTATTAATGGAGTTTTGTTCTGTTTGCGAGGAGTGTTTTCTCATGCGCTGGAGTTCGTGAGGAGATTCGCTGATGTGCTCAGTGTAATGTGATCTCATCAGCTCTGTTCATGCGTGAGCCTGATGGCTTTCTCTAAATGAAGGAGCACTACATCAAGAGAAAGTCAGGAAGTCAAGTTCCCCCTTTTAATTGAAAACGTGTTTTTCAGATTGTTGGGCCGCTGAAAGGGAGGATATTGGTTTTATGTATTGTCGAATCTCCTTCTGTTATCTGATTGGATGTTAATTAACAAACAGCGGGTTCCATTTAAAGTCCAGGATGAAGAAGAGCTGTGATTTGCTGACGGACTGATCACTTCTAAAAGTTCTTACGATTGAAAGACGGGCACGTACACACACCAGCCCTACAGCAAACAGCTTCTTTAACATCACCTAAGTCTGCTCTGAGACACAGCCAGGCATTGTTATTCATTGAGGTTCATTAACAAACATGGAGACGGAGGAATTTTAGCATATCACAAGAACAGACGGGGAGCGCAGGTAAAAACAGCAGGTGTAGCATGCTTTCATGAATGCCTGAGTATTGTGTACTGTGACTAAAAAAAAGCTTTCTGTACGTAAGACCATGAAATCTCGTGCGTATTTGTGTTTGTGGTGAGTAGAGCTATCGGCAGCACCGATAACATTTAATATTTTGATATTTTAGATATATTGCATGATATTACAGCATTGGATGCTATTTAATTTAGCATTAGTAGTTAATAAAGTTTGAATACCTAAAAACTCATGCATCTCCATTGCCATGACAACTCCAAATGGCCCAAAATTCAATGAAAATATTTTTACACTAACTTTCATTAAAAGTTTATAAAGTTTTTTTTCTTCTCCTGCCAACATAGCGTTCTGCAACATAAAGGGAACATAAATTGTTTTTCTCTATGATGTGAATGCTTTTAAACATGTTTTTTTAAAGAAGCCAAAAGCTCCAAAAAAAGTTCTGATATTCAAGTAAAACCTCTAAGTACTCTTAACTCTTTAGTCCTCTTTACTACTCTTTAGAACCAAGTTAACTTTTTGGGTACTCTTCAGAATCCTTTTAGTCAGAAATGCAATCTTTTAAGTTAAAGAAATCTCTTACCAACACAACACAGTGCAGTATTATAAACACCAAAGTGGAATTCCAGTTCAGATTTTCTGGAAGTCCAATTCCAATTTGGTGAATATTTCCAATTTCTGACTGATTCAATTGCTGAAACGTAAACAGTCATTTAGTGTTTCCACAAGAAACAGTTAATAATAAAGAAACTTACCAACTCAGATAGTGGGGGTGATTAGAACCAGGGGTTGCAACGTCTACAAAGCAAACTCTAGTTTATAGCCATTTTATTTACTTATCCAAACGGACCAGTGCACCTACACATGCAGTAGAAGTTTTGTCTATTTTGTCTAAGATCAGCCTACATGACCCTCTCTACCATGAATGGGTTTTAAAAAAAAATACATTTCAGTCCACAGGCTTCTCTCAAGTGTTTGGCAGAGTCCTGTATATAATTGGTAATCAATACGTCTAAAACTGAGAAGCAGTATCACAGTGTGAATATCAATATAGCCAATATATCACCCAGCCCACTGTGACAGGCTTCATACATGACTGAATGTGTATGCAAGAGTGAACATGCATATATGCGTGTGTGTGTGTGTGTGTGTGTGTGTTTAGGCCATGGTCTGCACAGTAGGGGTTACCTCCTGGAGAGCAAAGAGAGCATATGTCAAAAAGCCTTTCAGCTTGTGAGCAGTCAGATGTGTTATAAACAGACAGCACCGCAGGTGTCCTGCCCTTCTCCCTCCTCTATGGGTCAACTAACCACCTGACATGTGAAGGGCATGGGGGCACACACTGCCCACCTAGACACTTTTTTTTTTTAATCAGCCTGGTTAAAGACTAGCACTGAATTTCTGATGGAAGACCACTATAGGTCA
Source organism: Megaleporinus macrocephalus (assembly GCA_021613375.1). Taxonomy (NCBI): domain Eukaryota; kingdom Metazoa; phylum Chordata; class Actinopteri; order Characiformes; family Anostomidae; genus Megaleporinus; species Megaleporinus macrocephalus. The sequence continues at coordinate 52,060,958 of CM038702.1, forward strand.
TGTAGTCTCACAAGCCAGTCTGGTTATCTGTCGTCTGGTGGGTTTCAGCACTTTACATGAGCGAGAAGTGTTAGCTTAGCTAGGAAAAGGCCATTTCACAGTTTGTGTATCTCTGTGGGCAGAGCGTCTGAGACTGAGACTGAATGCGTGTAATTTAGTGTAGGCCGCAGTGCAGTTTGTCTGCAGTGGACTCATCTGTAACGGCGTACACCAATACTCATTATGTGAACCATTATCATTAGATTTCTTGTGGAAACCTCCACACAATAGACTAATGAAGGGTCAGCTGAATAGAGAACTATATCTCAACTAACGGTTAACCTTAAAAAAAACTTTACCTGGAAAGCAGACAGCTGCATTGTGTGTGCAATGTTAAGTCACTGAGCAAATTATCTTGGATTTCATCAGTTCATCCATGAGCACTTTCCCCTTACTGAAGTGTGTGTGTGTGAATATGTGTGTAAGAAACAGAGCGAGAGAACAAAAGAGAGAGACTAAACAGGAAAATTATCATTCACTTTTTTTTGGTCCACCAGAAAGACTCCCTTGTTCTAAACCAGATCCAAACCCCCACGTACCCTCTAAAAGAACAGAAGGATGGATAGGTGTTTACATAACAGGCAGCAACACTGGGGTTAACAGAACCATGCTTAGCCCACATATGCATTCTTTTATACCACCTGTTGCCAGGTTGAAAAAGCTATACAAGCAAAATCCCACTTAACACACAATGGATTTGCCCCCATGCTAACTTTTGCCTGATTATCTTTTATTTGTATATGTACCTACATGGTGTGAGAAATCAATCACCAGCCACACTATTAAAAACATCAGGTCAGCAATTATCCAACCAGCCATTCATGTGGCAATGCATAGTATCATGCAGACATGTGTAAAGAGTGTTCGTTACTGTTTACAATAAACATCAGGGAACTGGGAAAAAATGTAATCGAAAGACTTTGATGGTGGCGTTGTGCCAGTTCTGTAGAAGTCCTGCTGATGAGAGAGGTCAATGGAGAATGGACAGACTACTTTGAGCTGACAGGAAGTCTATAGTACTCTTTACAACAGTGGTGATCAGAAAATTACCTCTGAAAGCACAACACGTCGAACCCCGAGGTTGATGGCCCACACCAGCAGAAGGTCATATTGGGTTGCACTCCTATCAGCTAAGAAAATTAATCTGAGACTCACCCAAACTGGACAGTTCTTGCATGATGTAAGGATGTTTCCCATACAACAGGTAGAAAGAATGCTTAAATTCAAGTTAAACAGCATGACTCCATGGACATAACCTGCCTTGTATTACCCCTTCAAGCTGGTGTGGAGAATTATGGAGAGTTATCTTGGGGCACTCTGGGGCCTTTAATACCAACTATTCAACAGCTGAATGCCACAGCACATCTGAGTAGTGTTGCTGACCGTGTACATCCTCTTATGGCCCCTATTTTCTAAAGGCTACTTTCAGCATAATGACCTAGCGTATTACACGGGGGATCATTTTATTTTCCTGTCTGGGTCTGTTTCAACATGTTGCTTCTGTGTGACCATCGCAAACTAGCCAATCAGAGCACAGCACATCTAATTATTCAAAAGCTCACTAAAACAAGAGAACATTGTAGGACCAAATCATACAGCGCAAATGGGTGTGTAAAATCACACCGGGGCATTTTTTACCCCAACCAAAGTCACTTACCTCCTATGTAATCAAACACAATTTAAAATGCTGAATAAATGCATTACATGGCACCTAATGAACCACACAAGCTTCTGTAAATATACTGTAGCAGGTCAGGCCATTGAACAACATTCAAACAAACAAACCCACACGTTCACACATAAACAAATAACAAACAGAGATGCATGCGCGCACACACACACACACACACACACACACACACACACACACACACACACACACACACACACACACAAAGAAACACATTGACTGCATTATGTCCAAAAGAGCGGGGTGGGACAAAGTGAGTGGAGGTAATTACTGGGCTTAGCCACTGCTGGGGCTGTTAAAATCCCCCTCAAGGGGGGGACGTCATTTTAGAACTCCTGCTGCCCCCGTCAAAGGAACCACCACAGCTACCTCATTACCTCCATCAGCCTGCACTAACCTCAGTCCCTCTCTTTGGCTCTATTTTCACCATATTGCAGAGACAGAAGCTCTCCCCCACATCCTGAGCATTTCATTCTGATGTCCTGTCACATGGAAGCGGATCTGAGGAGTAATTACAGTGTGAATTTTAATACATCCACACAATCTCCCCCCACACACTCATCATACAAGCGAATTTAGCATCCCATCAGCATTCAGCAGTGTCCTGAGGGACAAGATGAGGAATCCCTCCAAATAAAAAAAAAAAAGGAAAGTGAAAAGAAACAGAGTAAAAGAAAGAAAGGAAAGGAAATAAATGATTAAATAGAAAGATAATGAAAAAAGAGAAACTGTGCAGGACTGCAGCCAGCTTTGTTATCAGCATCTGTGTGGCGTCTGCTGGGAGTGCTGCTTTAACGTGTTTGTTTGTTTGTCTGCCAGCTCAGGAGTGTCTGCAGCGCTGGAGTACACTGCCAACAGCCCCATCATATATACCTTCATTTAAACCCAGTGCCTTTTAGAAGACAAATCGCTTCCACTTGGTTCCTGTAGGGGGAAACAGCAGCACCCAGCACAGTGACATTACTTCTGCACACCTACCCATCAAAAGTTTGGCTTTTCCTGAGCCATGCCTGTTTGTCAAGGTTTTTGACACTTTGAGTATATTCTGTAAGAGTTTAGTTTATTTCAGGCTGTTATAGTTAGATCTGCCGGAGTCGCCAGCCTCACTCTAAAATTCTGAATATTCATATTCTCTACAGTCTTACTCCCGAGCCCAACTAACTCTCTCTCTTTACTCTTCCTGAGGTAATGACTGTCCTCCTGTCTGTTAAACGCTGTTGGAGGACTGACCATCACCACCCTCAGTTACATCACTGTGCCATCCAGATGCACCAGCACTGAGATAGGATGGGACTGTTTCAGCTCACGCCCACTTTACATAAAGCCTCAGTCATAGACTGCCTCAGTCAGAGACTGTCTCAGTCATACACTGCCTCTACCTGTGCAGCTTCTAAAGCTTTGCTATCCAGATTTCAAACAGAGACTCTTTTCTCTGGTATTTAGTTTATTAAACTGTAAATACTGTTTGACCAGAGGAGGATGGGTCTCCACTTGTGAGTCTGGTTCCTCCCAAGGTTTCTTCCTCCAGTTGAGGGAGTTTTTCCTGTCTCTGGCTTGCTCACTGAGAGATATATGTTGTAACTGTCTGTTTTCAAAACTTCTGTAAAGCTGCTTTGAGACAACATTGTTATAAAAGCGCTATATAAATAAACTTGACTTAACACGCAGAGTCATGATCATCAAAGTGCCTTCCTTGGCATATAGAGCAAGTTTGTGAGAAGCAGGTGGTCTGATGGTTTTCTTTTTTGTAACAATTGTTAAAAGTATAGACTGAAACTCATTTGGCCCAAAGGTGGTCTGTTAAACAGAAGGGTCCTGTCGGTAGGTTTAGACTATCATTACACTTCTAGAACTGGTTTGGTGAAACTTTAAAAGCACAGTTCCTCTTGCCCCAGATGTAGCCAATCAGACGTGTTTGGTGTCCAAACTTCTCTAGAACAATCAGAATTTGCATTGCATTCCATGTAGGCACTGAATATCCAACCTTATGATGTAACAAACTTAGGAATGACAGGGCTTAAACAGCTGAAAGGTTAAAGTGCTGATCACAACAAGGGGATGATATACGGGGGCTTTTGGCATTATTCCCAAGATAGTACGTTTGTCAGTTGTTCCATCATCTTTTACAAAGTATAATGGAAAGGACAGATTTCTGTTTAATCAGTTAGGCTTTGCATTTTTTTTATTTTCATACATACTTTTTTAAACAGCCCTGTATATCATCTAAGCAGAGCATACATGTAATAGTTATTCAAGCAGCAGAGCAGCATGTGACAGTTAAAGACACTACTGTGGCGAGTGTGTGAGGAGTGGAAATACCAAAGTCATTAATGTGATGACCCTTTCAGAGCTCAGTCCAGTCGTCCTTACTCCCCCCTACACAACCTTCCCTATCTCAGCCATGCAGACTCGAGACTAACATTCATCTGTGCAATATTAGTACTATTATGTTTTATGATGTTGTATCGTTTTTCCAAAACACTATCAATTTTTTAACAAATTACATGCACATCTCATGTTGTGTTCTAATCTTTAGCCATTCCAACATAAACAAATAGCATAAGGGTGCACCACTAATGCTAGCAACAGCAAACCTAAATGACTAGCTAATGTTTTTGTTCGGTTGCGGTTTCCCTCATTAACTTTTTAAATTGTATTATAAAAAATTCTTAATATATAGTCTTGCTTACGGTATCGCAATATATGCTTAATACATGATTAAAAAGCAGAGTGTTAAGGTGGAATGTTTGAGTGACATTGCGCTGCTATGTTAAAAAAAACCCACTGTTGTTATGTTAGATTTCTCTCCGCTCTTAATCCATGTATATGGTCCCAATGTATGTTTGTTTAAATGCTTATGGATCTGCATCAATATCAGAAGACATGTGCATTAAAACATACTGGATACTGGCCCACAATTCATATATCAGTGCATCATCAACTAGAGATTGACTGATATGGGTTTTTCTATAGCCGATGCCGATGTTTGCTGCTAAAATGTCACACTATTAATAACAAGTGGATGCACAACATTTCTGAGCTTAACGTCATTTATTAAACACTGACTTAACAAGATAAACAAAATATTTTTTATCTGCCCCCCCAAAAAATACTACTACATTCATCTCTTCATACCCATAACTAACAAGTTATTAAGAAGTGCACTGAAAAATACTTCCACACAGCCGACATGTTTTTAGCATGTTGTATTAAAATTGTGGTTCTTTAAGGAGGATGAGGCATTTAGAGAGAGACAGAGAGACAAAGACAGAGAAAAAACATGTCGGCTGTGTTACTGGGTATGAAGAGATGAATGTAGTAGTGTGGTCACACTATTTTCTCTTTCCTTTAGTTATGTTTGGTTCGAGGGCTTGAAGCTGAGTAATATATGGGAAGCTCTGGCTGCTCCGGTGAGACTCTGTGTTAACGTGTTAATGTGTGTATTACACTAGAGCAGTTAGCTTTAGCCCCAGAGCTAAGCAGTAAAACATCCACTCTGGTTCACGTCTACGGCCTGAACTCAAAACACGTAACCACCTCATTAAAAACGTCATTGTTCGCTATATATTATTCATTTTCACTTGGTTGACTGACCAGTTCCAAAGGTTTAGGCTTGGGGTCCTTTACATGCGGCAGCAGCACATTCCACCACACCAATAACACAGGGCTGCCCACGGACGTGCCTGACTTTAAATCAGCGCTGCGAAACGCTGACATCAGCCAATGCATATATACTAAAATATGGTAAATATCGGCCTGATATATCGGTCGACCTATATATTGGTTGCTCTCTAACACCAATGCCCTAGACGCATTTAGGAATTTAATATAAATTTAAAAGAAGTACTCGTGAATCATGTCTGATCATTTGAACCAAATCAAATTGTGATAAAAGCTGACGTGTTTAAAGAAACGTTATTAATTTAGGTTGGAAAAGAAAACTCTGGTAACACGCTATATAGCACATGCTTTCCATAACCTATTACAGTTTATGAAAATATTAATAATAGAATTGCTTAGAATTCTCCTTTACAAGCAAGTCTGCATCTTTGTATTGACTCTAGTACAGAATAGATCAGGCCAAACCACGCAGGCCTTAACAGAGTTTTAATATATCTTATTAATGTTCGCTGATGCGTCGTATGAGCAGAACACAAATCAAAGCTGTGATCATATCGTCCTATGCTGCTGCAGTGTAGTTCATGTCTGCCTTGTAAGAAAATGTAGGCTAGCATGATGAATCGACGATGCTGGGTCTCTAAAGCAGATGCAGGAACACGTAAGTGTCATAATAGAGGATTTCTGACCACGATGAATCATGAATATGAATTTTGATGCATAGTATTATGCATAATATTAAGTGTGTATGGAATGAACAGAGTCAGAGAAGGTAGAGCTGGGTTTAATGCTGGGTATTACACATACAGCGCTATCAGGTGTGAACCGTGCGCTGTGCACGAGTAAGCAGCATTCATTAGTCACACAGAGTGATGGACAGACTCCTCCACAGTGTAATGAAAGGATGGATGGATGGATGGATGGATGGATGGATGGATGGATGGATGGATGGATGGATGGACAATGGAGCAAAGGTCTAAGCAGTGGGTGAGGTAAAAGTCAGAGAGGATCTTCTGTGTGTAACCGATTTGCACAGACAACGTATGCTAGAGGCACTGACACTGTCCTATCCTGCTTGCATTAATGGATTGACAGTTTCAGATGGAGAAAAAAGATGATGATGTCTTGCTATATATTTGTGAGATTATCCATCCAGGTTTATCTTTGTATGACTGCAGCGAAAGGACACTATACCTGCACACAAGCCTAACTCTAACATCAACCTCAGAATCCAAATAGCTATTGTTCTGCTGTATTAGATTTGTGAGGACCAGCAACTTTAGCAAATCTGTCATATACATGTGGTCCTCACAAATATACCACTACAAGAACACACACACACACAGAGCCTGGTTTTACACTGATGACACAAACTGTTTTATTCTCCTCTCACAGCACACAATACCGCAATACCACAACTGTATGAGAGAGAGAGAGAGAGAGAGAGAGTGAGAGAGAGAGAGAGAGAGAGAGAGAGAGAGTGAGAGAGAGAGAGAGAGAGAGGGGGGGGGGGGTGGTGGGTGGAGGGAAAACAGAGAGATTACGCAGAAGCTGCAGTAGAGTAATGCACTTCAATCCCCGGCTGTAGTCCAGCACAGTGCAGGCTCAGAGATTAGAGCTCGCTGTCTAATCTGGCTGGGAATATCCTGTGACTGTGCAGCTCTCCTCATCCCTTATCCCTGCTACCATCATCTAAACACACACACAAAGCCTCTCCACTCACCCTAACCCCCACCCATCCTCCAGAGAGGGAAGTCAGCATTTGTGACTGAGCAGGCAGTTCCTCCACTATTCAGCAGGGGGGGCAGCTCTAATGTTACACAAAGACTTCCACCTGACTCTCATCCAGATAAATCCAGCCACAGTCCCACATCCAGCGCAGAGGAGCACTGGACAAACATTTTCCTGACACACTCTACAGTTAGCAGCCGGTGGGTTTGCTGTATGGAGAGCAGAAAACAGTAAATGTGTTTGTTTTTAAATGTTCTGTGTTTTGTTTAAAGGGTCAGGAGTTGTTAACGTAAGCAAAGACACACAACACCCTGTAGTGGGTAATCAGCTGGTGTAGTAATCTAAGGTGTTCACTAGAAGTTATGTTTAAAGTTAAGTGCATTGTGGGGGATTGTAGTGCAAATAACTTTGTAAATTCCTTTTTTTTTACTACTTGGACACTAAAGGCCAGATTACACTAGTCTGACAACAACAAACACAAACCTGAACATTCTAAAGTCCAGTGCTGCTTCTCTGAACGACACAGCCCATCACTCAGCTTCTTCCTATCACTGCATTAAATTAAACCTACAACTGCAAAAAGCCAGAGAAAGCCAGTCCTTCTAATGTCTTTAGAATCAACAGACCAGAGCTAATCATCGTTTACCTCCACTCATGTTACTAGCTAAGTGTAGTTAACTGATATCAAATATAATAAAATCAGAAAATGTTGAAGGTAACGTGGCACATGTTGGCAGTAGGCAGCAGATTGCAAACAGAAAGCTGGACAGAAAATCTGCAACCAGAGAATTTTCTTTTGTATTGTTCAGTATTAGTCCCTAGTGACCAAACAAAAGAAAAAAGACCTACAGAGGATAACTAAACAACCTACAATAAAACAAAACAAAAGTAAATACAACAGTCTAACTATAAACACAAGAACAGAGTCAGAGTCGGGTACAACAGACATCGCTTTTTTGTTTTTTCTTTCCTTTCCTGTTATATTACAGATATCTCTGCAAACTCAAACTCACAGCTAGAGCTGGGCGACATGTCGACGTAAAAGATGGCTGCATCTACTGAAAGCATGGATTTATCCGGAGTAGCTGCAGCTACAAACAATCACTCGCGTGTATCTAAAGTTGTGGGAGTGTTTCACACAGAAACACAACAGTGTGGTGCTCTGTCAGCTCTGCACAGTGGAGATGATCACAACAGTACAGCTGCAATACACGAGACCTTGAAGCTCAAACATCTTGTAGAGCTTTGTTAACACAGCAGCAGGACAGCACCTGTTTACTTGTTTTTCTAATCTTAGCAGGTTATTTCAAGATTATTAACACGTGTAACATGTTTCTTTCAGTAGAGTCACTAACCGTTTCTTATTCATCTGGTGTGGAACCTAAGACTGTTCTCGATACGGAAGCTTTAAAACACACAGAGCTGCTTATCAAACGGCTCTGCAACATATATAGTCCACAAACTGTCCAGTTTCTTGTCTGTGAGGCGTGTAGGCTACCTGTCAGTCGGAGCTTAGACATTTAGTCTTTTTAACCATTTATAGATCATGTTCACCCTTTAATACATTAAGTCTAGAATGGCCATGCGTTGTCCTCATGCTTCTCTCCCACACAAACCACTTTCCTCAACTGCCTGAACTGCCTTGTTGGAATTTTAGCCCTTTGCTCTGTTACAAGGTGACATCATCTACCACCAATATCTTTACTGCCCGCCTACCAACAAGTTCGGCACACACTCAAACAGTCAGTTCAGTTTTGTATCCATGTCTAGACGATGCTTTTGTAAGAACAGCCACGGCAGTGTTTACAGCTGCTCAGGAGAAAACAGTCTGCCTGCAGACAGGTGCGCAACGTGTAAGGCCGGAACCGCTCTGGTGGTTGAGCAATCACAACAGAGTGGGAGAGCTAACCAATCAGAGGACAGTGGGCTCTTTAGGAGGTGGGGCTTAAAGACACAGGAGCTCTAACACTGTGTTTAAGACAGAGGGTGAATACAGAAGTATGATAATAGGAGAAAAAAAGAGTTTGGGGAAGATTGAAGCATGTAAATCTGGTCTAGTAGACCCCAAAATAAAATTAGGAATATTAAAAATGAGTATAGAGCCCCCTCGTTTAAGAGACAAATGGCCAACGTAATACCATAAACACAAAGAAGCATCCATTTCAGTCTCCACTAGCATTTTTACAGAGTTCTCATTGTACTGTGTTAAAGAGCAAAACAGAAAAGTGTAAGTCATCTCTTACCTGAGGTCATGATAACCGTGTTGGTTTGATCATCAGCAGGGTTCACGTCCCAGCAAGCACAGGACAGTGAAAAAAGAAAAAAGAAAAACGGCATTCAGTTAGTGAGGGAGCAGATTACAGCAGGTAGCTCATAATTACCCATTTATATTACAATTACATTGTCTGGAAACTTATTCTAGCATAAATTTAATACACGCTTTATTACAAGTCAAGAAAATTAAAATCGTTGGGATTTAAGACCTCATAGTATGAAAGGCAAGAGAAAACGAACCACCTACTTAGAAAATAAACGAAAAACATAATTTTCAAAAACTGACAAAACCTGCATTTTACTGTAGCATCTGTACTAAGAGCCACTCCAAGCTCTCAGCTAGCCCACAATTTCAAATGCAAATTCTTCTTAAGTGTGTGTGCAAGGAGCCTATCAATTTCCATCAATGTACACACACACACACACACACAAGCACCTGCTTAATCTCCACGTTCTCAGATCAGACAGCTCTGCTGTTTACCAGCTGGAGAATTCCCACTGAATATTGTTTGCACCTTCAAAAGAACATGCAAAGTTTTCCCTCGCTTATCCTCTTTTTTCTTCACCATTTCTTTTTTCTTTTTTCAGGAGACGGCACTTTTCCATTACGCTCCCTCACCTCGAGTTAGCCCCAGAAGTGATTACCACCTTATCTCATCACTCCCCCACATCAAACAATATCAAACTTATTCATAGCAGACAAAAAGGTATTATTTCACAACAGTTAGTGCCGTCTGAACAGGCTGCGGAGAGAAAAGGACCATTACCATGAGAAAGGCCCAGACTCAATTAGCATTATACCAAGCACCCACGCACTTCACCTTCTCAGGGAAGAGATAGCAATGCAGCAAACCTTCAACAGCAGGAGCAGGACTTCACTCAGCGCACACTCTTTCATCTATGTGACATGTTACAGACGAACACAGTAGAACAGTCGAATATACGGAGAATCAATCTCAGTAGTTATTTACTACTTAAGTGATGGCAGATAAATAAGGTCTGTTTAGTTGGCAATAAATGGATATCATCTATATACACTGCATCTCTTGGTAGGATACATCAAAGAGATAGATACGAAAGTGCTGTAAATCAATTTCTAACAATAAAATAAAAATAAAATAACGGTAATATGAATAATAATCTAGCATTAAATTTCTTGCATGTGTAAAACCCACTACCAACAACATACTTCATATTACATGAAAAAAAATTGTCAGTGGTGTATTATGCAAACTTGGCTGAAGAAAGTGTGACAATTCATAATAATCTATAAATAATATTTAATGATTTTAGGCCTACTTAAGGAATGCATTGCAATCAGCTGACAGTATACTCAGAATTATTTGTTTTCATTTGGTCCAGATAGCAATTAGCTATTCATTATTTTTATTTTGCCCAACTGTATTATGATAATATCTTACAGCTCACTGTATTTGAATGCTGTTGCTATACTAGTGGTGCAGAATCCAGTTCCCAGCACAATCTACTCCACTTTTTCCACCTACTACACTTTAACAGAAGCTCTTGATTGGCTGGATCAGATGCATTAGTGTAAGCATATTAATGCCTGACTCATTGTGCTAAATTGAGGCAGTTGTCTCTTATTATAGACTGAGTATTTAGTCATTATTCTGTTATTTATGAATCTACATGTCTTGTTTGGACAATTAGTGACTGAATAATGGCATTTCTATTGCAGCAAATAGAAAAAAGCACTACTGAACTCTGCAGAAAATTTATATGGGAATAATTTTATACTGGGTTAAAAAAACTTTCATCCTCTACACAGAACACACTTAAGCATGCCATTTTTCTGCACAATTAGTGCACAATTTGTATGTATTCAAGTCTGACATACGGGAAAAACACACCACATGACAACATGTGGCCTGTGCAAAGTAGCACATTTTCTATGTAGCATTGCATCAGCAAATAAACATTACAATGTACAGAACTGTGTACTCTGTAGAGGATGCGTTGACTTGTTTTTACTTAGAAAATCGAAAAACATTGACTAGGGTCACCTAAGCTTTTGCATATGACTGTTTGTTCTAGGCAGTGTTCATTACCTTTTGCATTTAAAGAGTTGATTTAGACTATTTCAGCAAACACCCCTAACCCACCACCGCAAAATCAATGATCTTGTAGCATACGTAGAAAAAGTGGACATTTATAGGCCATTTCAGCTCCTCAGAGCGACACCGTTAAAAGTGGGACGTTTATCGGGACGTTTATCTTTAGCTGTAAAGGCTGTTTAATCTGAGGTGATGGCAGCCATAAAAAGAGCTGTGCATCAAATTCTTTATGGGGCTGAACGCGGCTGGTTAGTGGAGCTAAACTAGCAACACTGACATATGATTTGGAACTTGGATCAGTGTGCGAAAGTCATTCATCGAAAGTGATGTTCAATTATCATGCAAGTTGAGCATCTATCATTGATTATTGATGCTTTATAGCCCGACGTCCAGTGGTCAGGCACTTTTAACAACAGTACTAGCCCTTCAGCAGTGGATAGAGGCGTCTTAACTCCAGCGTAAGTAGACTGTGGGAGCGCTAATTGGAATATTAGTAATCCTGGGAAGAGGGAGTCTGGGGGAGGAACACAATTAAATGAAGGCAGGTCCACTCCCCACCATAGCTGTCCTCATGCAAAGACCAAATCGAAGCAATTAATCAACTCCAGATTTATTTCACTGCAGAGATTAACCCAACTTCCAGGCTTAATTGCAGGGGTAACGACGTCCGACTCAATCCATTACGGAAATGAGGAGAACGAACCCAAACCGGGCTTAAAATCCCGTCCATCCCACGTCAGTAAAACAAAAAAAGCAAGACGTCCACAGACTTGTCAGTGACCCACACTACATTAAGAGACCTCAAAAACTAGTGATGATCTCAGAAGCTGGTGATAATCATGGTGCTGCGCCTGCATGACATTTCCTCTGAGGAAATGAGGAATCTGACGGTCACGATTACTTATTAAACTAGACTACCTGATTAAATGAAGCCATAGATTAAAATTCACCTTCTCCAGAAATGAGCAGTGATTAACCGGCAATTTGTATGATGGTAAAGTATTTGTAGTCAGACAAAAATGTCCCGCATGTCCTTGTTCTGGTACACGTACGGGCTGTTACAAGCATTTAGATCACAGTGACAGCCAACACAACGTATAAACAAAGACCCAGGAGACGAAGAGAGAAGCTGTGATGACAAAGTTAATAAGATGGTAGTTTATTGAAGTCAAGAACACTTCAAAACCCACCTTTGAACCCCTCTCACAAGGGGGGAAATAGGAATTACTCTTGTCCACACTAATATTGCAACTGTGATTTGTAATTTGTAGTTAGTTTCCATTAATTTAAGGTTCAGACCAACAACAGCAGAATATCCACTTTTGTGAATTGATGATCAAGTGGCAGACTGAAGGTAAGTTGTGGTTCTGATGTCACAGCATCTGGGTGTCTACCTCTATAGGCAGATCAGCTCTGTGTCATGTTTATATATATATGGTTTAAAAAAACAAACATGCAGCTCTTGCAAATGTGAAATAGCAATACTCTCACAATGTACATTAGTGTGCGGTATGGCCAAAAACTCAGGGAACAATGATAACCTTCTGTCTGTTGTGGTATTATATAATGACAAATAAGCAAATAGTAGAAACAAACCTGTATTCAATGTAGAGAAGTCTCAGTCCAACTGCTTTCTAGCACTAACAAAATTATGATAAATATTTAATGCCTAAATTCAGCTTTAAGTGCAAAGTCTGCTGCAGGTTGTATGTTTGCATGCGTGCAGGCATGGGAATGTAGGTGCTGCATCATTGAAGGTGGAACAAAGGAAATTAAATAAACTAGCAAACTTCTTCTGTGCACTTGTGGCCTACTGGTATAACAGTTAGGACAACACTCATCCCTGAGGAAGGACTAGTATAGCATATCTCCCACTACTAGCACTGTCTACCTACAATCAGATCACACAGAACGCATTGTGAATGGAGCATTACAAACACGATGGACAGTCAGATGTGCTAGGTCTAATGCATCAGGCACAAACCGGACACATTCTGTAAGTGTCTGCTGAAGAGGGTACACAAGCCTGAAAGCCTGACGCTGGAGGTGTGCTCAATAGAACTACAGCTGAAGACCTTTAAAGCTTACATTTACATTACTGTCTCCTAAACACGCCTTTGTGAGGCTTCCTTTAAGCAGGCATAGCAGACCTCCCAACACACGCTGCAGGAATATTTACTATCAAAATAACACTGTTTCAACTCACAAGATAAAGGAACAGGGGGAGAGTAAATATGATGAATAAAAGAGCCTAGACACTTTCTCCAGAGAGCAACAGGACCGAAGCCTGCAAAAGCTGAGACAGAAGCAGAAGAAGGGACTTGTTGAAACTACAGCTTGGGATTCAGAGAGACAAGCTAATAAATACTGCTGTGGGGAAAAAACCTGAACCAGTAGGAGTTTTTTTCCACTTACAAACACACACAAAGTGCTGAAAGTGTCCTGTATGCTTTAATGCAGGGTCTGAGGATGTGTGTGTGTGTGTGTGTGTGTGTGTGTGTGTGTGTGTGTGTGTGTGTGTGTGTGTGTGTGTGTGTGTGTGTGTGTGTGTGTGAAAACCTCAGCAGACTTGGCTCCACCACTTCTCTTGTGACTGACTGACCTGAATCGCTAACATTTCATTGGCTGAGAGAGTGGGCTCAGGTGTGTGACACTGAACACTGCTGAGAGACGGGATTCCCTGCAATGCTGTTATAAACACATATACACACACACACACACACTAGCAATAAGTAATATAAAAAAAAACTCTCACAATTGAACTTGTTAGCTTTTTTGGTCACAGTCTACAGTCACTTGCACCCCAATCTTACAACCAACCAGCTACAGCTGTGTCCTCCCAGCCAAGGTTCCTCCCAAAGCTCTCACTGACATCACGCTCCCCTTTAAAGTATCACCCACATTTACACAGACAACGACACAAACTCACCTCACCTGATCAGGTTTCTTTCTTATGTGGATGAAAATGAGCTGCAGGAGATCTTTCTGAGGAAATTAGATAGATCATCTACTCCAGGAGCATTTAATCAGAGTTCAGTAAGGTCCAGTTCGAGGACTTCCTCAGGCCAAGATTCGAGCCTTCATAATTTCAATAATTTCAGTGCCATATCTTGTATACTAAAGTAGCCTAGGAGTTATATTAGCATGTTATGTCATCAACAACTGAAAGACAAAACAAATTACAAATCCTTGCTGTCCAATGAAAAACAAGGATCTCCAAAATGGCACTTTTACTTTACTTTTAATGTAAGTCAGTGGAACCAGAATGTTTTCCAAGCTACTTTGGAGCGTTTCTATTGGTCCGTTCATCATGAAATTTCAACACAATGTAAATGACTGTGGTCGTGTTCAAACGATGTAGAAAAATAAAAATGGCCACATTTTTTTCCCTTTGGACAGCGACGAAATACCATTCAATACATTTACTGTTTAAAATGAACTGAATGAATTATTTATAAAACTTCAAATAAATGGGTTTTTTTTCCTCAAAACAAAGGCTACATTAAAAAACTATGCTTTTGGGGAAAAAGTGCAACATAAAGTGCTTGTTTATAGAAAAAAATACATAAATCATCTTGTTAATGCAGTTTTAAATATTAACAGTTTATTTATCTCTTGTATTCTTTTCTCACACTTTCTCTTGTTTAGTGAGAGAAGTGAGCTCTTGGTTGTCTTTAAATCTGGGCTGAAATGGGGTCAGGGCCATTCTTATACACATATGAAGCTGCTCGTTAGTGAGCCTGGAACGATATTTGTTCTTAATAATGTTCATTGTGGAATGAACCATCTAAATTAGCCTTTCTCCGACGTATACCATAAAGACAAGAAAAGCTCCGCCTCTTAAAACAAACACTGTCAGAATCAAATCATTCTCAATAGTTTATCACTTTGCATAAGAAAGGAGAATGTCAACGAAAAATAAGAGGAGAAAACGGGAATTTCCAAAAAACGAAGCTCAATAACTGCTTAAGACGTAAATACATTGGGACTCACAACAGGCGTGCAAGATCTCTTAGACCAGCAAAACAGTTACCAACAGATAAACTTCCTCGAGCTCAACTTTGCTTCAGATCTGAAACACAGGCTTCTGCTCATCCTTACACTGGGCGAACACAACCCAACACTATGGGTCTAAAAGGAAATGTAGTTACTATACCGGTCACAGAGGAAAAAGTAAATAAATGACAAAAAAGAAAAACATTTGTCAATAAAGCTATAAGGCCGCTGGTGTTTTCAGAACCATGAACTGAACACCCTAGAGTCCAGCCCTCAGTAACACTGAATGTGTTTGAATTACTTGGATTGTGAGAAGCAAAACATGCACTTTGAAGACTAAACTTCAGAGGTGTAGATAAATATAAGGACAAAGAGTGAACAGAACACTACCTTTGATATTTAGCTATGTATCTGCTTTTTACTCACACTGAAAAGCTGAACAAGCCATTAAATACATGAAGGGGCGGCCTCTGACTCACTCAGCTGATGATGAAGATATGCAAATAACCTCTAAAGATTACAACAACTGGGTTGTAGCTCATTAAGCCTCTATTTAAAACGTGATATAAAAAAAATGTGCTAAAAATCTCTTCGTGCACACGTGTTAGAATGTTTTCACCCAGAGCCAAATGCACACTTCGCTGAAAATCTAAATAAGTGAGTAAGTACAGAGTAATCCAGCACTGGGTTCAGAAGCCAAGCGCTGTGTGGCGTCCTGCGATGGCGCGGTTGGCACGTTGGAGGGCTCAGAGAATGGCTAATGATGTGGAATGGGTCATTATGGCTGCAGGTTTGAAGAGGCGCACACGTGTAGCACTCAAACACTTTCAGCTCCTTCACAGCCTACTCCACTGGAGGGCTTTATTAATAAAGCTTTTACTACTGTTCAGAGGGACGTGCTAAAACCAGCCACGGGGTGCAAACTTTGGGCTTGACTGGGATGTTACCATAAATTTTAAAGTATGAGCTCAGTTACACAGCACCCTTCGGTTGTTCTGGTATGGCAAACAGACAGGCTGGTATTTTGGTAATTCGGTATACAGTGATATTAACTATGCACAGTAATGTCATCACGGAGCACCACTGCATACTCACTATAGATATGTCAGACCACATGATGCAGTATAAGCACTGTCGCCTTACAGCAAGACGAGCCGGGTTCGACTCCCTTGTCCGGCCGGCTCTGTGTGGAGTAGGGGTGTAAGAAAATATAGAAAATATTGAATATCGGAATATTATGTTTGGTGATACTGCATCGATTCTTAAAAACACAGTACCGATACACAGATTCCTGGCAGACAGTGAATCATTGTGTGTTGTGTTTAAACCTCTGACCACTAGATGGCAGTGTTGTAATCCATTTTCAGCTCCACTCCAACATTAACAAGCAGCACAAGGGTGCAGTGCTGTTGTAAGCACTGATAAACCTGTTCATATAGTGGTGTGTTTTAATAGTAGGATTTGAAAATTCACAGTAAATCACTTTGCTTGCAGTATCGTGATATATCGTGATATATTGAATCGTGACCGCTGTATCACGATATGTATTGTATCGCCAGGTTCTTACCCATACACAGCCCTAGTGGGGAGTGTGCATGGTCTCCCTGTGCTTAAGTGGGTTTCCTCCGGGTACTCCGGTTCCCCCCACACATTCAAACATATACATGTTAGGTTGATTGGTCACTCTAAATTGCCCACAGTTGTGAGCGTGTCCATGCGATGGACTGGCGACCTGTCCATGGTGTACCCTGCCTCCGCCTGATGACGCAGGGATTGGCTCCAGCCCTGCTGTGGCCCAGACTAGTGGGATAAAGTGAAAGATAATAAGATAATGGATGGATGGATGGTGCAGTATAACAATCTTTACAGGGCTACTATTTTCTAAATGAGAATTTATGTTTAAACATTTGGCCTTTTTTAAATACAGTATAATAATGATATCATAAACTACACTAAAAGATTTATTGAACGTTTATATGGGGCATTGATTGCAACAGTTATAAGTCACTTCTGGAGAAATATCAGACAGGATACCTTCAATCCTGTTTATTACTATATTTATAGGAAGGAAAGCACCTTATTCTTATGCGAACGTGGGATGGTGGGGAAAACACTTTGCGACTTCATGTGTGAATAATTCTAAACTGGAGCACCTGATTATTAATGGCACAAGTGTGAGAACTCCATTACTGCAGATTACGCCTACCAGCCTCACGCAGACACGCAGACACACATCTGTACCTACGCACTAACTCACGCTATGTCAAGCTGGAAATTCTCCCTTAATTCCGGACGAGCCGTACAAGCACATGAAGAGCTGCCCTCCCACTAAACACAATATCATTACAGTTCGTTTGTAAGCGTTTTTTTTAAACCACTAATCGATTCGATTGTTTACACTGAGCACAATGCTCTCTCATTTGACTTGAGCAAGCAGGCGACAAGCAGTTCTGAGAGAAATCAATGAATGGAATTATGGAGAGAGGGAGCGAGAGGGGGGGAAAGAGGGGAATGCAAATCTTGAGGCATATATTAGAGCAGTCGCTTATATGTAGCACTGAACTGCTTCTGTGTGAAACTCATTGACAGCCACTGTTTCAGTATTCTGTGTGGGCTCCTGAGGAACAGTGCTATTCTAATTCCGATGAGTTTACTAAAAAAAGGCATTTCCCACAAGGTCAAGAACAATCCCAAATTCAATTTACTAGCAGTTTAGCTTGTCACTTCCTGTGGCAAACACAGTTCTAGTGCTTAGGGGTCTTTTTTATTTTATTTTATTTTTTGCAAAGTAGGAGCAGCAGGAGGCGAGGACAACACAAGAATGGCAAATAAATAAATTAGAAATTAGAAGAAGAAAATATTTTAAAAAAGCAAATGTGAGAGAAGAAGAGAAAAAGACTTGGAGGACGAGGAGGTTAGGGATCCAGCCTTGTGACCAGAAGGTTGTATGTTCGATTCCCTGAACCGACAGGACGAAACTAAAGTGACCTTGAGCAAGACATCTGCTGTGGATAGGGGGCTCACTGTGCACACTGCCCCCTAGTGTGTATGTATGTGGGTGTTTCACTGCACAGATGGGTTTAAATGTAGAGCTCAAATTCTTCTGTGTACAAACAAATAGATGGAAATAAATAGAAAAAGGTGGAGAAAGAGGAAGAGGAGGAAGAAGAGGAAGAAAAAGAAGTAGAAGCAGAGAATAACCACAGAATAGGCGCCCTGCATTTTAAAAGAAGGCAAAGAGGCAAACTAAAGAAAAGATAAAGAAATAGGCAGAGGAAAGATTAAAAGATGAAGATGAAAGGTAACAGCACCAAACAACTAGAAGAACAACAACAACAACATTAATCATAACAACTGTTCTAAAGTAAAAATTAGCATTTTTATTGTTCCAACTTCCTACAGTACATATAATCCCATATTTCTTACTAAGGTGCGATACACCTGCTAATCAATTGTTTGCAAAGTAGGCGTGAAAAACAATGGATCAAACAGATATGAGTGTAAACACAGTTTACACAGTCGCTTTGTGCGTGCCACTGCAACACTGCCACAATTAATTAAAGTGATATAATGAGGATATATGCATGAACCACGATAAGAACAAGAAGCTTAATTAACCACCACCCTCGCCGAACGCTATCCCCTTTGTTTCACTCAGGAAGAGGAAAAGCCTCTGTGAGCCACTCTGACTCCTACAGGAGGTCACGGCTGAAGGCAGAGGAAGACGAAGACTGATGAGGGAAAGGTTCCGGTAGTGATCAGGTAGGGGTCTACCCCCACCTCCGCGATGAAGGATGAACATTAGATCAAGGCGAGTAGCTGCGCTGGTAATTGCTCTCAGTGGCAGACCGGCTGCCCCCCTTCTGACGGAGAGACAGGAGACAGGCCTGTCTGCGGTGGCTTTAACCCTCAGCTCGGGGCGACAGCATCAAGGAGGAGCCATTCCAGCCTGCATGACTTTGATGGTGACAGAATAACCCCCCCCAATGCATGCTTACTTCAAAAGATCCTCACACAGTGGTTTAAGTCTAAGGATGACTGTCAGGATGCAGAGGGTAGATCATCCACATTCTTATTAGAGAGAACAATATTATGCCATACCAGCACGGACAGAGACAGGACAGGGTACGCAGACGTACCACACGTTACTGTATATGAAGACGTCAAAACCATGAAACATGACATGGAATTACACAATAACCAAAAAATAATAATAATAATAACAAAGCAAAACTTCTTTTTTAGATTCCTTAAAGTAGTCTTTATGTATTACTGTGCTCTCTTACAAGCCCTCATTTTTTTACTTTACATTTACATTTACGTTTACGGCATTTAGCAGACGCTCTTATCCAGAGCGACTTACAAAAGAGCTTAGTGTTCAGTTAGAGTATGAATCTCTATCTAGTACAAACAGGTTTAAGTCCAAACTACTCTTATACTCAAACACTGCCATAACACAGGGCCAGTGCTGATACCTAGAAAAAAGACAATGCAATACCTAGCAAGACTGGAACACCTACAGAGAAGAGAATAAATACAAGACTACATACAGTACAAGTGCAATACTTAGCCAGTGTTGCTAGAAGATAAAGTGCAATTACAGTTTATACCAGTACTTTAGTATATTAGTGTTTATAAGTGCTTTACTTCAGTCTGGGTACCTCTTTAGATGGTCTTCAGGCTACGAGGAAGACCATTCAAAGCTAGCAGTGCTGTTTTGTATATGTGGGGTCAGCAAACATGCAGGTGCTCTTTCAGTACCAACCAGCTTACCCTTTGCCACATCACCTATAACATATTTTATTTGCTAATATACCAGCATAAACATTTTTGTTATGATTTGTCCCAGTATTAAGTAAATCCCAGATAACAACCTAAGGCTAAAAAGCAAAAATTGGCCTGCCAGTTACGTCCTAACGGTTATATCTGATCCAACTGACTTGCATTTCCCTTACAATAATACAGGCCCAAATTCATACGCCACCTAGATTATTATAGAGGATATGCTGTGCAAAGGTTTTGAGGACGGCACAAATTTTGGTTTTCTGCCTCAGTTCTTATAGTGGTAGTTTGTATTAAGTCTAGATTGGGAAGAGTGATCAGATGAATTGCAATTAATTGCTAAGTCATTCCCTGCCATGAAAAATGACCACCATGACTGCATTCCAGCTACTGCATTTCAGAACCTACACAATAGCCTGCAAACATCATTTCAGTGATAATCTTGTTAGCTCAGGAAACAAAGGTTAATGAGCACGAGACAGCTGATATCACTCTGGCATGCTGATTAGAGGAGCAGACTGGTTGCTTTAGAGTTTTTTTCTGTCAACCATGGATACCGTGCAGTCATCACTGCATTGCATCAAAAGGGTTTCACAGGCAAAGACATTGCTTCTTGTAAGATAGCACCCCAATCAACCATATATCCAATCATCAAGGAAAGTTGTTCAATTGTAGTGAAGAAGGCGCCCAAGAAAGTCAAGCAAGTGTCAGGACCGTTTTCTAAAGAGGATGCAGCTACGAGATCAGGTCACCACCAGTACAGAGCTAGCTCAGGAATGGCAAAGGGCAGGTGTGAGTGTATCTGAACGCACATTGAGACGAAGACTTTTGGAGGATGGCTTGGTGTCAAGAAAGGCAGCAAAGAAGCCACTTCTCTCCTAGAAAAACATCAAGGACAGACTGACATTCTGCAGGAAGTATGAGAATTCGACTGAAAAGGACCAAAGACTCCCCCCAGACTCTTTGGGACACCTGTAAAAATGATTGTCCGGAGAAGTAATGGTGAGCGCTACCATGATTCCTGTGTCATGTCAACAGTGAAGCATCCTGAAACAATTCATGTGTGGGGTTGCTTCTCATCCAGAAAAGTGGGTTTACTTAAAAAATTGCCTAAGAACACTGCCATGGATAAGGAACGGCATCACAACATCCCCCCAGAGCAACTTCTCCCAACAGTCCAGGAGCAATATGGAGATGAACAATGCTTTTTCCAGCATGTTGGAGCACCATGTCACAAGGCAAATGTGATAACCAAGTGGCTCGGGGAACAAAATTTTTAGGAAACCCCCAAGATCTCAATCCCATTGAGAATCTGTGGTCAATCCCCTTAAAGAGAGTGGACAAACAAAACCCTAGAAACAGTGATAAACTACAAGCACTGATTAAGTAAGAATGTGTTAACACTGTAAATATTTTTAAGTCTTTGCTTAAATGTGATATATTTGTCAATAAATAGTTAACACACATATGGAATGCTTAGAATTGTACATCATTATACCATATAAACATCTGACAAAAATATCTAAAAAAAACTGAGGCAGCAGACTTTGTTCTTAAAACTTTTGGCCACAACTGTATTTATACTGTTTATACTGTTGGAACTAAAACTCACAGAAACAAATTCATTCAAGCATTTACACACAAATCTGTATATAAAAATGCCATTAAGATGAGAAACATTCGCTTGTGGAAACTTTTGACTGGCATTTTATTTGTTCATAAATCACATATGGACGGATTAAAATTAAGTTTTAACCTGGTCACAAAAAAGTCCATTAATTAGCCCATGTTTCAGATGAGTGAACTTGAGGCTGTGCCCAGAGTGGCACAGTCATTTCTCACTACTACTCAAACTAAAGACAAATAGCAGAGGACTTGATATTTATTTTCAAGACAGAGCTGCCAAACCTATTAACTTGTAATGAATAGAGTGTAATTTATGCTTGATGGTCACTTCCCTCATGTTCTCGACATTCAGACACAGACGTGGAAAATGTTATCAGCATTGGACCAGAATTTTTCATAGAAATGCAATGGCCAAAAAACACTTCTGTCAGAGCCACAGTTTACAGCAATAGCAGCTACAACAACTACTGCTGCTGCTATTACTACTGCAACAACTACTACTACTACTGCTGCAACAACTACTACTACTGCTGCAACAACTACTACTACTACTGCTGCAACAATAACTACTACTACTACTGCAACAACTACTACTACTACTGCTGCAACAATAACTACTACTACTACTGCTGCAACAACTACTACTACTACTACTACTGCTGCAACAACTACTACTACTACTACTACTGCTGCAACAACTACTACTACTACTGCTGCAACAATAACTACTACTACTACTACTGCTGCAACAATAACTACTACTACTGCTGCAACAATAACTACTACTACTACTGCTGCAACAATAACTACTACTACTGCTGCAACAATAACTACTACTACTACTGCAACAACTACTACTACTACTGCTGCAACAATAACTACTACTACTGCAACAACTACTACTACTACTGCTGCAACAACTACTACTACTACTGCTGCAACAATAACTACTACTACTGCTGCAACAATAACTACTACTACTACTGCTGCAACAACTACTACTACTACTGCTGCAACAATAACTACTACTACTGCTACTACTGCAACAACTACTACTACTACTGCTGCAACAATAACTACTACTACTGCTGCAACAACTACTACTACTACTGCTGCAACAATAACTACTACTACTGCTGCAACAATAACTACTACTACTACTACTACTACTGCAACAACTACTACTACTACTGCTGCAACAATAACTACTACTACTGCTGCAACAATAACTACTACTACTGCTGCAACAATAACTACTACTACTGCAACAACTACTACTACTGCTGCAACAATAACTACTACTACTGCTGCAACAATAACTACTACTACTGCAACAACTACTACTACTGCTGCAACAATAACTACTACTACTGCTGCAACAATAACTACTACTACTGCAACAACTACTACTACTGCTGCTGCAACAATAACTACTACTACTGCAACAACTACTACTATTACTGCTGCAACAATAACTACTACTACTGCAACAACTACTACTATTACTGCTGCAACAATAACTACTACTACTGCAACAACTACTACTATTACTGCTGCAACAATAACTATTACTACTGCAACAATAACTACTATTATTACTGTAGCAGCAGAAACAACTAGCAACAACTACTGCTACTACTGCAACAACTACTACTACTACTACTGCAACAACTACTACTACTACTGCAACAACTGTAACTACCACAACTGCAACAAACCAATTACTAATACAACTGTTACTATTGCACCAACAGCAACTTCTACTGCAACAGGAACTATTACTACTACAGTAACAACAGCAACAACTACTTCTGGAACAGCAACTACTACTCCTGCAACAAAAGCAACTACCACTACTGCAACCACAGTAACTACTACTACTACTGCAACCACAGTAACTACTACTCCTGCAACAACAGTAACTACTACTACTACTGCAACATCAACTACTACTACTGCAACCACAGTAACTACTACTACTACTGCAACCACAGTAACTACTACTCCTGCAACAACAGTAACTACTACTACTGCAACATCAACTACTACTACTACTGCAACCACAGTAACTACTACTACTACTGCAACCACAGTAACTACTACTCCTGCAACAACAGTAACTACTACTACTACTGCAACATCAACTACTACTACTGCAACAACAGTAACTACTACTACTGCAACCACAGTAACTACTACTACTGCAACATCAACTACTACTACTGCAACAACAGTAACTACTACTACTGCAACCACAGTAACTACTACTACTGCAACCACAGTAACTACTACTACTACTGCAACCACAGTAACTACTACTACTACTGCAACATCAACTACTACTACTACTGCAACCACAGTAACTACTACTACTACTGCAACATCAACTACTACTACTACTGCAACCACAGTAACTACTACTCCTGCAACCACAGTAACTACTACTACTGCAACCACAGTAACTACTACTACTACTGCAACCACAGTAACTACTACTCCTGCAACAACAGTAACTACCACTACTACTGCAACCACAGTAACTACTACTACTCCTGCAACCACAGTAACTATTACTACTACTGCAACCACAGTAACTACTACTACTACTGCAACATCAACTACTACTACTACTGCAACCACAGTAACTACTACTACTACTGCAACATCAACTACTACTACTACTGCAACCACAGTAACTACTACTACTGCAACATCAACTACTACTACTACTGCAACCACAGTAACTACTACTACTACTGCAACATCAACTACTACTACTACTGCAACCACAGTAACTACTACTACTACTGCAACCACAGTAACTACTACTACTGCAACATCAATTACTACAACTACTGCAACCACAGTAACTACTACTACTACTGCAACATCAACTACTACTACTACTGCAACCACAGTAACTACTACTACTACTGCAACAACAACTACTACTACTACTGCAACCACAGTAACTACTACTACTGCAACATCAACTACTACTACTACTGCAACATCAACTACTACTACTACTGCAACCACAGTAACTACTACTACTACTGCAACATCAACTACTACTACTGCAACATCAACTACTACTACTGCAACCACAGTAGCTACTACTACTACTGCAACATCAACTACTACTACTACTGCAACCACAGTAACTACTACTACTACTGCAACCACAGTAACTACTACTACTACTGCAACATCAACTACTACTACTACTGCAACCACAGTAACTACTACTACTGCAACCACAGTAACTACTACTACTGCAACCACAGTAACTACTACTACTGCAACCACAGTAACTACTACTACTCCTGCAACAACAGTAACTACTACTACTCCTGCAACAACAGTAACTACTACTACTCCTGCAACCACAGTAACTACTACTACTACTGCAACATCAACTACTACTACTACTGCAACCACAGTAACTACTACTCCTGCAACCACAGTAACTACTACTACTGCAACCACAGTAACTACTACTACTACTGCAACCACAGTAACTACTACTCCTGCAACAACAGTAACTACCACTACTACTGCAACCACAGTAACTACTACTACTCCTGCAACCACAGTAACTATTACTACTACTGCAACCACAGTAACTACTACTACTACTGCAACATCAACTACTACTACTACTGCAACCACAGTAACTACTACTACTACTGCAACATCAACTACTACTACTACTGCAACCACAGTAACTACTACTACTGCAACATCAACTACTACTACTACTGCAACCACAGTAACTACTACTACTACTGCAACATCAACTACTACTACTACTGCAACCACAGTAACTACTACTACTACTGCAACCACAGTAACTACTACTACTGCAACATCAATTACTACAACTACTGCAACCACAGTAACTACTACTACTACTGCAACATCAACTACTACTACTACTGCAACCACAGTAACTACTACTACTACTGCAACAACAACTACTACTACTACTGCAACCACAGTAACTACTACTACTGCAACATCAACTACTACTACTACTGCAACATCAACTACTACTACTACTGCAACCACAGTAACTACTACTACTACTGCAACATCAACTACTACTACTGCAACATCAACTACTACTACTGCAACCACAGTAGCTACTACTACTACTGCAACATCAACTACTACTACTACTGCAACCACAGTAACTACTACTACTACTGCAACCACAGTAACTACTACTACTACTGCAACATCAACTACTACTACTACTGCAACCACAGTAACTACTACTACTGCAACCACAGTAACTACTACTACTGCAACCACAGTAACTACTACTACTGCAACCACAGTAACTACTACTACTCCTGCAACAACAGTAACTACTACTACTCCTGCAACAACAGTAACTACTACTCCTGCAACAACAGTAACTACCACTACTACTGCAACCACAGTAACTACTACTACTGCAACCACAGTAACTACTACTACTGCAACCACAGTAACTACTACTACTGCAACCACAGTAACTACTACTCCTGCAACCACAGTAACTACTACTCCTGCAACAACAGTAACTACTACTACTGCAACCACAGTAACTACTACTACTGCAACCACAGTAACTACTACTACTACTGCAACCACAGTAACTACTACTACTGCAACCACAGTAACTACTACTACTACTGCAACATCAACTACTACTACTGCAACCACAGTAACTACTACTACTACTATCTTTACTGCAACTACAGTAACTGTTATTACTACTGCAACAACTACTACTACAATAAAAGGGGTAATTTAATTTACAAATGCAGATTTACTCTGTTTACATAGTCTCATACTAAGTAACACACTTTAAATTCTCAGTATCGGCCAGCACTACTCAAAACCCGTATCATTTTATCAATTATCTTCAGGGCGCGTAACCTTGGTCTCGACTCAAAATCTGATTTTCTGCTACTAACTGAATGCTTAATGTCTAAAGTCTGCTGGTGGGTCTTAAAACCAAGCCCCTAAAGATGCATTAAAATTCCTCCAGTCAATGATACCAGTGCTGGAGGACGTATAAGACCCCTCCGAGGTCAGACTCAAACGATGACAGATGTGCTCATAATCACACTAATTACATTTGAGCCACAAATCTACATCTATTTTATTGACATAATAAACATGGCTGGCTCTAAGGCAGTAGTACACCGAGTGGCATTAAAGAGACTCGATCCCTATAAACTAGTCAATTACTCTCATTATTGAATTAATGCCAGTGCGTGCATGTTTCACAAGTGGAGAGATGCTGCAGAGTATAACTGGCATTCTAATTAAAGTGCAGGGAAGGATCCTCTGCTTACT
Organism: Megaleporinus macrocephalus; assembly: GCA_021613375.1. NCBI lineage: Eukaryota > Metazoa > Chordata > Actinopteri > Characiformes > Anostomidae > Megaleporinus > Megaleporinus macrocephalus. The sequence continues at coordinate 52,088,141 of CM038702.1, forward strand.
CACCATTTGGTCATATGGTAAGTAAGGATTAGATTCCTTTATTCAGTCCATTTGGATTTGCTGGGTTCTGTGAGCACCAGTGAGCAGTGTTTGGAAATTGCATTCTGACAAGATGACATGATCACATGATTCAGCAAACATGTCCTTGGTGTAAACAATGCTGACCTAACCAACGTCTTTCAATACACTGCGAGATCTATCGGTTACAATCCGAAGCAACATAATCCCAGTACAATATTTGGACCATCTTGTGCTGCTCTGGCTTACAGTGGCTCCCTATGAGGCCTGAGACTAAACATGATATTACTCCTTCTCCTGACATGCCACAGGACCTGCAGTCAAGTGGAAAAGCATCAGTCCGTGTCCTGAAAGAGCCCCGGTGCTGCCCTCACGCTCGCTTCATGCAGCGAGGTGAGTTAAGGTGCAGAGCGGGGGGGCTAACACTTCAGCAGAGCATATAAAATAACCTTCCACCACCAACACACACACATCATCGCCATCCTCTCACACCTCTGTATAAGTGCAGAGAGTAGAGCGTGAGAATGGAACTGACCTTTACACGTCCCTTAACCTACAACTGTGCAGAGGATGCACAAAAAGAAAACAGAGGGACGCAGCGGACGATCTACACGTCCAAATATTAGTGGACATTGAATGCTTTTAACCCACCAGAGGACGCTTCTGATTTTCTTTTAACAAGCCAACATATTAAATCCAGTTATTTCCATTTTACATACAGCTCCCAGTTTTATTTTCCTGTGTCCTGTGTGTTATCCTCTTCTTGTGATGTCAGCACTCATCAGTACTGAAACCTTTCAGCAGTTTAAAGAGAGACAGACAGAGACAGAGAGAGTGACTGAGAGATGCTGATCTGGTGTTGTACTAATGGTGTACTCAGAGACTGCATGTTAACAGATGTGAAGGTGAAGGCCAGGGGGTGCAGGTTGAAGGGGGACTGAGGCTGAACTCATTTACAGATCTCCCACAGCTCCTCTGCGCATGAGTTATAGCTACATGTGAGGAGATGTGGATACAAAGGCCCACACACACACACACACACACACACACACACACACACACACACACACACACACACACACACACACACACACACACACACACACAAGCAGTCCACAGGACGGAATAGCTGGACTAAGAAAGTGCTTTTACAGTCAGAACTATTTCAACCATGACAAGTGAAGCACATGAAGCAGAAACATTCACACAATAAAAGCTACATGGCACAAATTTGTAGCTGTGTTGACCAACAGCACTGCCACTTAGCTGAGCGCTCAGAAAATATGCTGGTGTGTGATATTTGCCCCGGTGTTTACCGACCCCCCCCCCCTCCACAGGTCAGCATTATTCAACAGCAGGGGCTGAGAGATATCTCAGTACCTCAGTAGTCAGTCTTAGCATTCATTAACCAATAAGCAAGCTTGGACTAAAACCTATTGACTGTTTGTAATGACCCTTTGTATTTATGTTGTTCAAGTCAGCGCTTCTTGATTACTCTGCAACCCGTGACCAGCAAACATACCTTCTTCTAGCTTCACAATTATTTTTCTTGTTTTATTATCAGATGTTTTTAACTTTTAGAAAGTATTGAAAAAAAAAATCCAGAAAGAATCAGCATTAAAGATGAAGATAGTGATGCTCATCAATGTTTATATTACAATTCTACTTAACAATATTCAACCCTAGCTACTTTTGGCTTACGGTCTGTATCGGCAGGTTAAACATGCAAAGAAAGTAAGAGATGGATCTTTTTTTCACAAAACAAAACATATTACTTCTATTACTTCTAATGTATAAAGCCCCCATAATCCCATTACATCAATTTGACATTCTTGTCTCATTGAATTTTATGATTAACATTACATTACTCTGAAGACTAGTGGATTTGAATAGTAAATAAATGGCTATATTTGAGTTGCAGATATGGGGATGTCTGGTTCCAATCACCACCACTATAAATAAATTCTCCACAATTAACTATTTCACATCAGTGGTTAAAATGCAAATAAAGAATGAATTACTTTGTTCGCATGTCAACAACTGAATCATTCAGAAATTTTGAAATATCAGTGGAATTCCCCTTTAAGGCGGAGCATTGTCTATATCTTTTGGAAGATTTCAAATAAAATCCGACCCACATACCACATATCTGATAACATAAAAACTGTATACACACAAATAACTTCTCCTCTCATTCTCCACTTCTACTCACAAACACAAGTGTGCTATCAAATAAACACGTAGACTTTGATTCTTAAACATGATTTCTGTGGTTGTTTCAACAGCCTATGAATGAGAAACAATCAAAACAGCTTTCGTAATTGTTGATTCTACCTACAACGTCCAAAGCTTAATTTTATTCAGCATCGACGTTAACTTTCAACTCGTCCTCTCTCCACTCAGCTGATTAGAAAGCAAAGAGGTGTAATCTGTCTACCAAATGGGACCTGACAGATCGCCTTGTGACCACTGATGAAGGACTAGAGGATGACCCACACAAACTAGGCAGCAACAGATGAGCTACAGTTTCTGACTTTACATCTACAAGGTGGACCAACAAGGTAGGAATGAGTGGACAGTGAGTGGGCCGGTGAGGTGATCCTGATCATTAAAGAACAAGATGAAACTCATAAAAAGCTTAAGGTATGCAGAGAACAGATAAACAGATAAACAGATAAACAATAAAACAAACTACATAATGCACATACATGGGGTGTGTCTTAAAACCTAGTGAGCTCAGCCCTCCTTCTCCTCTCTCTCGCTTTTTGTAACCGTCACGTGGCTCAGCAGCGCCAGCCAACCAGCCATGCAGTTAGGCTCAGCCTGGCCCGCCCACTCAGTGCTCTCCTCTGGTCCACACGTCACAGTACGGAGAGAGACATTACCGGAGGAGAAGCGCCTTTGCCTGTATTTTAGTGTGTTTTAGTCTATTTATTGTTTGACTTGAAAAAAGAACAAGTTTGAAACTGTTTACAATATTTGTTGCGGTGTGTTGATCTGTATTGTGTTTTTTCAGCTCTCTAACCTCAAAAGATTGTTTTAATTAGCTTTAAGTTATATTTTTTACACTCTTTATTTAAGAAAAAAACTTTATTTATACTTTATTTCATTTTCACTTATTGTTTTTATTTTGTTTAAAGCCAGAAGTGCACTGAATGGAATAAATTCCTTATTTCTTGTATTATTTTATTGTATTGTTAGACAGAATACGTTTGAAACTGTTTACAGTATTTGTTGTGGTGTGTTACTTTTGTTGTATTGTGGTTTGTCAGCCCTCAGATTTTGTTTTAGGTTGTTTTTACCTCAAAAAAAAATTTATTTTCCTAATGTTAAGGAAAACTTTGTTTTGTTACTGTTGCATTGTTTCTAAACAAAAATGTTGATTGTTATAATAAAGTATTTTGTTGTCATATACAATGTTTTGCAAAATTCCTTCCTAGGTCTTTTGGATCCTTTGGATCTATGAGGCTTAAATATGAAAAAGTATCGGTATCGGTATCAGCGATACTGGCCCTGTGTTTACTTGATACCAAAATTCCCGGTATCGCCCACCTCTAGTGCCCACTCAGACAGCTCACTAGGTTTTAAGACACACTCATGGTAGGTGGGTTCGTGTTGGATAGATCAAAGTGGTTTACTCTCTGGGCTACGGTATGGTTTAGTCTTGGTTTGAGTAAGAAAACCTAACATTAACCTTCAGAACAAAACCGAACGAAATAAATTCAGTTTAAATTGTTGCTAAAGTGCCAAAACAAGTTCAATGTAAACACCTACAAGCAAAGCATCCACACAGTTAAAGAAAACGCAAATGTAAGACAAAGAAACGTACCAATCAGCAGGCATACAACAGCAAGCAAATTAAATGTACACATTAAATATATAACTAGAGCAACAAATACGACAACTACTTCAGTTTTTCACATTTTCCATTCATCAAGAGCTGCTCCCAGCATGTCTGACCCAGCTCTTCACAGAGGTCTGTACGTTACATCTATACTTTTTGACATAAGTCAGGTTTGAACGTTGTGAGCAGTGCTGGTGTTGACATCTGCTCTACAGATATGGAGTGAAGGTGTAGGTTGAGCCACAGGCCAACATATGAGTAGCTGAGCTGAATGGATGTCTGTCAGAGAGAAAAAGATCAGCTCCGGCAGGTCGACAGCTGGATGGATCAAACTTCCTGTACAGAAGACGGCGAGGCTGGTTCGGCCCTTCATACTCTTTTCTAAGGTAGACTGTTCTATTGCAGTACTCTCACTTTAGAATGTTGAATAAAAACATGGTATATTAATAAAGGACCCGGGTCCTACACCTGTGCCCCCTACAGTGACATATGCTGCAAATACAAAGCTTATCTGTCCATGCTCCGCCCACAAATACTTACTTTCTCAGCAACTTGTACACAACATTGAAGAAAATCTTACTCGATATAAGAAGATCATTTAGAGCACAAGTTTTTGTTGAGATATTGTCATTTAAAGAGACTTACTAATTAGAAATTACACTATTATTGTATGTTTCAAAGGTTGATGTAGTGTTTGGCGCATTCAGCCTAGAAAAACATATTTGTAGAAGCAAAATAACAGAGTTTAATACCAAAGCCGAAGCTCAATATTTAAACAATGTCAAAACAAAACCTTTTATTTGTGTAGTTTTTCGTTTTTTGAAAAAATGTGAAAGCACCTGCTGCACTTGACCTTCTATACAAATCTATTGATACAAGAACCAAAAAAATGACTCTGATTACATTGACTTACAGTAAAAGTAAAGCTTAAAGTTATTTTGCAGATACAATGTTTTGTTCCAACGGCGGTGATACGCTGTCCAAACATGGCTGCACTGTACACTGAGCCAAAAATTCATGATCAACAGATCCAGAACTACTTCAAAAAACTGTTACACTACCTTACAACTTTTTTTTCTCTTTAAATACAATTTTGTGGAGATGACCGTGACAATGTGGTTTGTTAATTTCTACATCAGTACAAAATGATATAAAGGAGGATTTACACTGAGATGAGAACACATAATGCGCATACAAAACACAAAGGATTATCATATGTGTGACCTTAGGCTCTTAAAATCAATTAAAAGGACATCACTCATTTTTGTTGATTAATTTTATGAGCCTAAGGCCACATATATGCTAATCCTGCATCTCTGCCTATCAGAATTTAATAGCTATTTTGTTGTCGTGCAAAAAAAACAAAACATATTAACATATTTTTGTCTTTATTTAGTTCCTACATCTGAACACAGCATGCTGTCCTTTACGTTGCGAAAAGTTTTTATAATAAATGAAACAGTGGAGATGCTTCAGAATGAGTTATAATAATGAGTTATAATAATAAGTAAATAAATAAATGACTGTTACATTAACTTAGACTGAAAGTTAGGAACGTTTTGGTTCTTCTCCTGTACAGTTACTCTTTTAGACATACTCGATGCTCTTTTGGAATTTTTTCAGCAGCAAAGCAGTGTCAGCCTGTTTAATTAACTATGCATAGTGTTTAATATTAACCAGAGTATTAAAGAACCGTATTTGATTCAGAGTGTTTAATTATTTAATACATCATAGCAATGAAAATACACTGAACTCTGCATCCATCATGCAGCGCTACCTCAGCGGCTGTACTGTCCAGCTGGACAGGCTGTGTAGTCTCCTCACACACATGGTTAATGTATTAAAAGGATAAAGACGGTCCTCAAATATGCATAGAATAGTCAAGTAAAGTTCATGTAAGTTCACACCTGTCACAGCCCGTGTGCTATCACCGTCTTAACATCCACAGTCATTACTAAATACACTCTGCCTCACAGCCATAAAGAGAAGCTAATGAAGACGAGGATGACTTTGCTGCAAGGCATTGAAGACAGTGAGGAGTCAGCTTCATTCTCCGTGATAAGAGAGAAAGAGAGACAGCGAAAGGGATGGAGTGAGAGAGTGAGAGACAGAGGTAGAGAGAGAAAGAGAGGACATATAGCACAGCACTCCCACAGTATCGATCCATCTATCTATACACTATTCAGCTATCTATCCATCTATTCATCCACCTACCATATAGGTGCATTCTGTACTTCTACAATCCCAGACTGTAGTCCATCTGTTTCTCTGCACACCTTGTGGTCAAGACCCCCACAGAACCACCACAAGGCAAGGACTTTTTGAATGGTTGATCATTCTCAGCACTGCTGTGATGGGGGTGTTAATGTGTGCTGTGATGGGATGAGTAGATCAGACACAGCAGTGCTTCTGGCGTTTTCACACACGGTGTCCATTCACTGTCCACTCTATTATTGTTGATAGCTTATCTGTTGCTGCAGAGTTTGTGTTAGTCATGGTCTAGTCCTCCATCCTCTATTAAATCACACTTTTTTCTGATTTTATTAGCACTTCACTTACTGCTCCAGCGCTTCTGGAATTGGGTTTGTATATGAACTACCTAGGAGTTCTATTTACGCTAACAACACTAGCCAAGTATAAAATGTTCAGTATCTCCAAACACAGCTAAGATTACACTCCGCAAAACAGCGAGCCCGCACCTGATGGACGATGTTTGCATGCATAAACGCACACACTTTGTAAAAGGCTGCGTTCGGGGCTTGGCTGAGCTCCTGCTCCGAGATCCTGCTGCAGACTGTAATCACTAATGGCAGGTGTGTAGGATCTGTCACTATCACTTCCCATCCAGATCAGCCACCCTGCATACCACAGTACTCACACCACCTTCCTCAGCCAGCCACATTTACTCCGAACAAAACCACACACAGGCATGCATAATACATTTCACTACGCCAGTGACTAACCACTGACCAGCTGTAGGTAGGCCTACACAACATATAGCATGTTAATTGGTGCAGCAATACCAGCCTTTGTAATACTGATATCACCAAAGATAACTGTGATTAATAAAGCTTAAATAATTGAGTTCAAAGTAATGCCCTCAAAGCTGCACTGATATAAGAGACTGTGTGTTGTGTTTGGAGGAAAAATAGAAGAAGAAAAAAAACATGTATTTCATGTACGGTTACTGGTGTATAGCTCTGAATCTGAAGTAATAATAATAACTGGAGAGGGAAAGTTTGTGAACGAACATTGAAGTTGGCTTAAAATCGCCCGCTGATGGTAGTGTGTGTGGTATGTGTGGTGTTTGTGTGTAGTGAAGGTGTGTTTCTGGAAATCCCCCTTTAATTTCTACACTTCCACCTTACACTTCTACAATTCCACCTTAAACTTCTGGAACTCGACCTTAAATTCCTACAACTCCACCTTAAATTTGTACAATTCCACCTTAAAAGCCCTGATCCTGCTGTTCTTACTGTGTGTGTGTGTGTGAGTTTGTGTGTAGTATTTAATGGGTGTCTATGTGAGAGATGTGCATTGTGACATCACTGCTGGCAGTTAAATTTGAATTCTCTCAACATTCCGCCATTCATTCCTATGGGCAAAAATTCTCTGTTTGAACGCCGTTTTCCGGAAAACCCGCAAGTCAGATCGCTTAGAAAAGCACAAGCATGAATCTGCGCTACGATACTGTGCTATGTGGTTCTAGTTCGAAAACTGTGGGACGAGAAACATTTTATATTTCGCGAATAGAATAAGAATAATAAGACGATTATGAAGAACAGTAAGTTGGCTCTTTCAAACCAACCTAATAATACTTTATTCTCATATAGCGTTTTTCAAGAACCCAAAGACACTTACAGTCAAAACAATGAATATACAAAACAACAGAGGAACAATAATACAAATAGACATTAACAGGAAATAGTGAAGTCAAACTTGTGGAAGATTGTGTGCTAGCGAGATGTTTTAAGATTAGTTTTAAGATTAGATTTAAATGTGAGGAAGGAATTCGACTGTTTAACCAGTGGCAGATGAGCATTCCAGAGGCGGGGAGCAAGTCTGGAGAATGCTCGACCACCAAAACCAGAAGAAACCAGAAGTTATATGGAAGAACTGTAAGTAGTCTAGCTGCAGAGGATCTGAGAGAACGAGAAGGTCTGTAGAAAGAAAAGAGATCAGAGTAGGCCAGTTGGTGGGGGTCATACTCGCTATAGCCTTGGGTTAAGCCGACGTATAACAACTTTCTGGCTATAATCTATGGGAGCACACCAATATACTGAGAACAAACGCATAGCAGTATGCACATTTGTATAGTTTGTTGGTTTACTGAATTTCTGAATCTACTTTAATGACTTTATGGTAAGTATAAACCCCAGTATTAAAATACTGCAATACTTATGACATCTTGAGCTTTAATAAAACAAAATACCTTAATGGAGAAGATAAATATGTAGAAACTGCAGCAAATGCAATTCTTTCAGGCAACTTACATGAACAACACAATGACCCTCCTGTGTGTAGACACCATGCCCACCAATCTTCATAGACAAACACTGACAGTACAGTGGCTAATACTAAAGAGCTTGGTAAATTTAAACATGGCAGTGTTATGGGATGGCACCTTTGCCACAAGTCTGAAATTTTAGTATTGCCAAATCTGCCCTAGTCAACCATCAGAGGTATTACTGTGAAATGCAAGTGTCGAGTAGCAACTCACAAGCTGGGCGCACATATACTGCATCACTACAAAATTTGTAAACTGCACGGTTGAGAAGCTACAAACAAGCCAAATATCAAAATGCACACTGCTAAGCAATGAGGGGCGTGGTGTACAACACGCTGCCACTGCACTCCACTGCACATCACCACTGAAGCAGTGACATCTGGAGTGTCAAATTATGTTTTACTACGTGGCAGTCTAATGGATAAATGTGAGTTTGGCGAATTTCAAGAGAACACCACCCACTGAGATGGGCGAAGTAAAGTTTGGTGATGGAGGAATAATGGTCTGGGGCTGTTGTTCAGGGTTAGAGCTCCTTAGATCCAGTGACAGGGGAGGTTAATGCTACAGCCTTCAAAGACGTTTTAGATAATCACGTTTCCTGCTTTGTGGCAAAAGCTTAGGGAATGCCCTTTCCTGTGTGACATTACCCATCGGAGTCAGGTGGGTAAGTCTGGTGTGCAGGAACAGCAGTGGTCTGTTCAGATCACCTGCTCAGAGGCCTGACCTGGCACAAATTCCCAGAGATACACTGTAAAACATTGTGGACAGCCTTCCCAGAGGAGTGAATTGGGGGGCAACTCTATATTAAGGTGTACGGTTTTGGAATGTGATGTCCAACAAGCACAGGTGGGTGTGATGTATAGGTGTCCACATACTTCTGGCCATATAGCGTATATGTAATGTGCCGTTCTGTGGTGCTTATATCATGACGTGAATCATACTGTAAAGTTGGTGCTAAAATCAAGCTGTAATGCTGCCCTAGACGAGTCTACCCAGTTTACTTCCTCAGCAATACAGCCTGTATATCGGTCTGCCAATTCCACTTTTATTCACAGGTGCACTATTAGTCTAGCGAGGGAAACTCCTATTCACTAGTAAAGTGCAAGAGCTAAAAGGCTTTTTATTAGCAGTGGGAAAAGAAATCAATGGGTTATTAAGCACGTACTGTTGTCTGAAATTCACTTAAGAGCTCTTTTATTGATTAAGCAGCTACGCCTGTGACCGAACACTGGTAGCTAAAGGATGGGAAGAAAAGAGAGAGCCAAAGATACAGAAAAGAATGGAAAAAGAGAGCGAGAGGGAGAGAGACAGGAAAACCACCAAGCTCATTTTGACTGCTTTTTTTTTGTGGGTTGTGGGATACAGCATGATTCGGCTGCCAGCCGCACTACAGCAACACGTTGTCGTGACCCAAATACAGCGCAGCCGCCGTCTGATTGGCTAGAAGAGCACAGCTGAGGGAAGACAGCACGTGGCCCGCACATCATCAACTTAATAATTTAGCTCTTTTATATAACTGACGAGGGATCCTGTCTTCGCCCACATCTCACATAGTTATCACCAATAAAATCAAAACCCGGCTCCCCCCCACCCCAACCCCCAAGACTGACGAATGAGATGTTATTCTGTTGAGGAGAAGCGTCTCTGAAGTTGAGGAGCACTGCGTGAAACGAGTTCAGCTTTTCCCACAGGAAGACAAGTGTGTGTTTGTTAATGAGAGCAAAGCAGCTCAGGCCAACGCGGCTGCACAGCGCAACGTATGATGACGGCACAACGTCAGGCAAACGACAAGCTGGGGAAAGAATTTGCACACATATGTGTGTATGTATGTATGTATTTGTTCATGTTTACCAGCTTTAATAGAGATTTCTAATTCACATTGCTATACTTTCAATGCAGATTACATAGTTACGCAACAGCATTTACATACTGTGTTCCAACAGGTTTGTGTTTCTTTTCCAACTTCCATTTGTCTGAAGGTCAAAAAAGGCAAAGACACATGATTCTCCTGATTGACACAAAACAAGCCCGCATACACCACAATCATTTTTCATCACATTCAAATCATAATATAACTACAAACACAAATTCCCACTATTCCCATATCACCACTACTTGCTTCTATAAGCTATGCATGACAAATAATATACATACAATGCACAATTCAAAGCATATATTCAGATGCAAAATTCTGGTTACCCTTCATCAAATTACATGTTTTATTAATTATCTTATAGAAAGTAGGTATATGTGTCTTCCAGGCATTTTAATACACAACTACTGTTTATTTATTGAATGTGGCAGTATTAAAAAAGAGCACACAGCATGGCCTGTGCAAAAGTTCTGGCACAGTTTATATGTTATGCATTAACAGGTTTGTTGCAGTTATAGCCTCTACTCTTCTGGGAAGCCTTCACATTAAAAGTTGGAAAATTGCTGTAAGGATCTGATTGTATTCAGTCACACCGGGTACTGATGTTAGAGGATTACTTCTGGATCACCGTCAACTTAAAGTGTAGGATGGAGCTCCATCTCTCCACAGCCCATTGCTGGGGGGCTTTATACCCCTATAGGTGACGCTTACCATTGCCCATGGTTATCTTACACTGTAGGGATGGAAAGATTCACTGATCTGCATCAGTGCACCTGCATTAAAGTTCAAAATATGATGTCTGGATTAACAGTACACCAAATGTACTTTAGGTTTATCTGGGTCTGCATTGTTTCTAGTGTCTTTGCACCAGTAAGGTTCCATCTATTTCTATAATTATAGATCATAAGTCCTTATTATTTAGGAATGTAACCAGTAATAAGCGATCAAAAATACTGTACTTAGACTGATTTCGTGTCTCTAACTTGTTTCTCAACTCCTGCCAGTGACCCACTCTCGTCAGGTTTCTCGGCCACGACTCAAGCTCTGGACAGCTCCAGCAGTCTCCCTAGCAAGAAGACTGGTGAGCGAATTTTTTCACACTCCGCTGACTGGCAGCTCTGGTTGTTCTAAGGTGATAACTGCTGCTATCGCCAGATATCCGGCCTTAGTGGGATGGAGAGAGTGCTACAGGTTTTATTTGATCTTTTGTCAGAGACTTTATTGTGTGCACTACAAAGTACTTGTGAAAAGGCCTGTTCATGAAGGGATAGCATAAATGAGATGCTTACTGAGTTGCAGTACTAAAGAAACAAGTTTTCAGTTATTTTATGATTTTCTGTCTGTTTAAGAACCAAAGAAATAAAATCAAAATACACTGCACTGTGGCTTATTGAACTGTATTGCATCATATTCTTTTGCAATGCATCGTATCACATTAAATCATATTACCCAGAAAGTGAATCGATGTCAAATCACACTGCATCGCAATGGTGTGAATCACATCGCATCGCAGTAGCGGTTTCTTCATTTGTATTTTTAATGTATGAGATCATTGGAAATGTATTGAAATGTGTATTGCATCAGCCTCTGTGATGGAGATGCACATAACTATAAGACACATATGACTGCTGCAGAGGGTCCCACTCTACTAGTGTGGAAGGGGTGCACACTAAATTACCTATATTTGATAATTAAAAAGGGTGTCTGGATACTTTTGGACAGGCAGTGTATGAACGCAACTAATCTTTACCTTTCATATATGGATCTTCTCACCACTACATGTCGGAGTGGCAGGAATCTGTTTATGTGTATTAGAGTTCAGAATGTGTGTGCTCATCTCTATGTGTGTATTACAGGGAGCATGTGTGTGTGAATGGCTGTGTCAATTTTCTATAGCGTGCATGTACCTTTACACACACATCGTCGTCATACTGCATAGTGCCTGTTCTGTCAAGCTGCTGTAGCAGCGCTTCCTCTGAGTCATAGCCTGGCGAGAGCTAGAGGTGGGGGTGGTGAGTGGGGGGGGTTAACTTCCTGAAGCTTTCATTCATAAAAATCTGCAGTGCAGTGTGTTCCATTGCCAATGCGCAGGAGCTCCAGCACAGAGGGCAGCAAAGTGACTCCATCAGTGTGGTGAGGACCCTGCTGAGAGCACTGCAGCTCTCTCAGCACCTCACAACTGTTCTACCACACGCATGAACATCATCGTCATCACAGTGCAATCACTTTTTAAACAGGAGGGAGGAGTTTTGGAACTCCTACATCGACCTATCGAATGTAAACACTGGTTTTATCCTACACTGTGACAGCAGCATGTCAAAACCTTAATTTAGCATCTCAAAATAAAGACTTACTTTAATAAAAATACAAATACTTTCAAAAATACAAAGTTTTTAATACATTTTAAAATACATAGTTGATTTTTTTAAACATATTGCTGCTGGAAACAGGTAGAGAAAACAGTTTTTTCTGTTCTCAGTAGGAATCAGCTTTCTTAAAAAAGTCATTGTTTATTAGGGCTGTGTATTGGCAAGAACCTGGCGATACAATACATACCGTGATACAGCGGTCACGATTCAATATATCACAATATACTGCGATACTGTAAGTAAAGTGATATATTGCAATTTTTCAAATCCTACTATTAAAACACACCACTATATGAACAGGTTAATCAATGCTTACAATAGCATTGCGCCCTTGTGCTGTTGTTTATGTTGGAATGGAGCTGAAAATGGATTTTCAGCCCGGCCATCTAGTGGTCAGAGGTTTAAACACAACACACAATGATTCACTGTCTGCCAGGAATCTGTGTATCGATACTGTGTTTTTGAGAATCAATACAGTATCACCAAACATAATATCCCGATATTCGATATTTTCTTACATCCCTAATGTTTATCAGTTGAGAAATGTAGAAATCTAGTAGTTACTTTCATATATTCACATCAGATTAACTGCATATTTAAACCTCATTAAATTTTTACACAGTCAGTCAATGGCAGTTATGAAATGAACTGCAACTACATGCAGTTTACATGTTTAGACTTTGTCATTAAACTAATTACAAGTTCTATACTTTGGACAGAATGTATTTGCCAGCTGCAAAGTGTGATATAAGGATAGTATAAGTAAGAGGAGATATTTCATCTTTAGATCTGCCCCTACATCAGTTTCAAACCATAATACCTAAACACTGCCCTTAATATGTACACCTTATTATGTAATATCCTTCCTGGAAGCGAGATTGAATGAGATACAGAGTGCTGTGCTCGGCTTCAGAGTCCAGAGGGCTAGCTGCCAAAGGGCTTAAGCCCTGGTGTCAGTCTGAAAGTCCACACATGCACATGCACTGGATTTCTCTAAAGCTGTCATTAAAGCAATAGTTTGGTAAAAATAGTTAATATACACAGCGTCAGCTAACAAATTCAAACAAATTTAAGATTAAGCCCATTTCCAGATGCAGATCACAGACATACATATACTCTATAAACTATTACCTATTACTGACACCAACACATTCATCATCTAGCCTATTCCAAAGTCTCCATAACTAAAGACAACTGAGATCACAACTTTGACAACTAATAAAAAAACGACAGCAGCAACATAAAAACAACACCAGCAACCAGCTAAACTGTAATCCCACAGGATACATGAAAAATGTTTATGGTCCATTTATTTCTCTCCTTTGATGACCTGATGAGAGGAACATAGACATTGGTTTGACATGGCCCATTAAGTTGTGCATAAAAGAAGATTTTAAGTAGCGATGGCAACACCAGCTAACTTTTGTGATTGGCTTAGAAAACAGGTAAAAAAACACACCATATCTGGACCTCCTAATTCAACATGTATTCATGGAAGCACTAGGTGAAAGATATACTGAGGTAGCATCAAAGAGCAGCGATACAACACAAGAACAGCTCTGGAAACAAACACAAAGTCTATATCAGCGTCTGTAAGTCAAATGTTTTAATGTTTAAATTCCCAAAAATGTATATATTGAAGGACTTCATCGCCTTCTGGCACCTAACGGGAGAGGGGTCCTACATGTCTTTGTGGGGTGGGCCCTTTGATGCTGAAAAGAGCCTAGAAGCTTCGAGAATAAAGTAGCTACAAAATAAACCTATGGATTCCATTCTGCAAAAATTGTAATGCTCCTGTCAAAACAGGTAACACTCTACTGTAGAGTACTGTTCATAAGGTTACCTGCAGTCTACATAAGCTTGTAGGCGACGTAACCTTATATAAATGTTTATAAATGCTTATTCCAACAGGCATCAGTTCATTTAATCACACCCAAACATCTGCATCCAACAGCGTGAGCTCGTAGCTCCAACGCAAAACTAAAGAAGCACAATCCAGACACTAAACGTGTCATGGCTGGCTGACTATTTGTGAGGTAACTGAACATTTTTCCCAGTAAACTATTTCCTAGTAGAGCTAGCGCCGGTTGTAGGTCTGTAAGAAATGAGAAGACATGTGGCACAGCACAGAGGCAGCACAGAGAGACCGCGCATAATCTCTAACAGCGAGTGACGCCACAGAGCAAATCCAGCTTCCTAATCTGAGCCACACAGCAGGGCGAGGCTAAAGGACAGCTGGGTTATTTATAGAAACACCATTCCACTCCTCTCCCAGCCTCCTCTACCTCCACTCAAAACCCTCACTCACAACGGAAAAGCAGGAACGACCTGGAGAGCCAGGGCAGACCATTTTTTCCTCTAGTGAGTCTCCATTTTGAAAAGTACTGCTAGCCTCTCATTCGGTCAGACGTGACCGGCCGATACTCGAGCCAACAGTCCGCCCATGCAAACATCGAGTGTTTTCCAAAACATGCTCCCAGACTTCTTGGGACAAACATAAAGCTTGTTAGAACAAGAGTGTAATTCCTTTAACCAGCTTTATAGACTGAGCCCCTCGGAGCGTGCTAACAGAATCAATGGTGCGTAAGCCACTGCTTTGGCCCCGAGTCCAGACACTCTTAATCGCTCACCAAGATCACACAGTGTCATGGGTGACAGCATGACAGAATGCAATTACCTCCATACAAAAAGAGAAAAGGTTGAGAGTGATGGGATCAATGGGGGTCCGGGGCGACGCCTTTCTCTACATGACGTGCCTTTTTCCTTCAGGTGGTACCAGACACAAAAGAGGAACCCAGAGAGCCACAGCTCAGTGCCCTTCACTGAACAGCCTAATGCCAGTAATGAGGCCAGCCTACTTCTTCACCAGATAAAGATCTTCCCAAAGACCCTTTTGTTCACGGAAGACAGAAAATTAATAAGAAGGACAGTGGAATATGAAGCAAAGCTCAAGTGGTCAGTAGAATTCGCAGAACAAGACACAGGCGGCGGGGGGAGTGGACGAAGAGCGCACCTGAGGAAAGGCTGGCGAGGCCAGACACAGGTGTATGTGTTTGAGACAACTCAGCATACGGCACATAATGACACTTGGCACAGTCTCAGTCTCAACTGGCTTTAGTTGACAGAGGGAGAGAGTGAGAGAGAGAGAGAGAGAGAGAAAGAAGGCAGAGAGACCTTTAAAATCTGAGAGCTAAGACTGGTTTTACTCTTATACAGATTTTATGTAATGTAAACGTGCGGTATTAATATTAATGTACTGAAATTAGAGCTGTTGGTAGAAATGTTTTTTTAAAAATCTGCTTATTCATCCTTCCACAGCGTTGGTGCATCAAACGAAGACAATACGAAGTTCATCCAGAGAAGGTTTAGTTTTAGTTCTTTGCCCCCTGCCACAATAAAATTCTGTATTATTATTATTAAAATAATGGGTATAGTGGGACATGATGATTGGTTGGTGGGTCTTAATCAGTCCAGCTAGCTAACTGTACAAGCCTGGGTGTTGGGGGTAGAGATGCAACAGACAGATCAACAGGTCCACATACAAACAAGGATGAGAGGCCGGAGTGTAAATCTGCTGACCAATCGATGCTCTTCCGCACCAGTGCACTACAAAGCAAACCTAAAAGGCGGGATCTAGCAATGACATCTTTCACAAGGGCTTAACATGAAGGATGCTGCACTCTTTCATTCAGAATTAGAAGACATGAGCAAAAAGCTTTTAGGAAAATCAAATCTTTCTTTCTCTCTCTCTCTCTCTCACACCTCCCCCTTTTCACAGACAAACATCTGCCATTTCCAGGAATGCACACAAGAGTTTCGTTAAAGTTTCCCTCTGAGTTCCACGTATAATTGTATGTGCAGTTTCGGTGGGTTTATGTACCAAAACAGTCGTATCAGTTTTCCAGCAGAATTCCAAACGGGCTGTTTCTGCTGCCTTCCATATATGAGCTGTAGGGATCATATGGGCCCTTTAATTCTAGGGCCTCACGCTACCTTACATCACCCCATACATCATATTTCACTGAGACTCAAGCAGACACTTCACACAACACCAGAGAAGCTCTTCAAAGGCCTGCAGCTTCCTCGCACACACGCACATGAGGAAATGGAGGGTGCGGTGAAGGAGAGAGAGAGTGAGGGAGGAAAAGAGAGTAGGGATGTAAAAATAAGGGTGCTGGCTTCTCTTTGAGGTCAGCTGGGAATAGGGCTACGTTTGACCAAGCTCCCGTCTGGCCGGAGCTGGAAACAAATCGATGCATTAGAGTTCACTTCAGAAGCAAAGCCCTTTGAAGTGTCTGGTCATTTGATGTGCCTTTGGAGCTGCACCTTTTCTCCCCCCAGTCGGGGCGTCGTGGACGTCCGGCTAGTCCGACAAGGGCGATATACTATTAGCCTCAGGGAAGTATATCTGAAAAGCCTGTATCATTGGAAAACAAAGTTGTGGTGTTTTGTAAACATTATTAAAGGGGGTTTGTAATTAGTTAATCAAACAGACTTGATGTGAAACGCTCAGTTCCAATGAAACTTAAAGAATCTGTTCATTGTGGTGGTGACAGGATGTTAGAGAGTCTCACCTCTTCATAACTACATCACAGAAAGTTATTATATGCCATGTTTGAAAAACACTACACTACCAATAGATAGAGTCGTCATGAGAGATGTATTACTTTTTAATACAGCACTCTATTTTCTCAGTTCTGACTGAGCAGATGTCTGAAAAATCATGACATATTGATAATATTATAA